>VZQC01001733.1:3188532-3198938 GCA_009823505.1 Rhizomys pruinosus | reverse complement strand
AAATAAATAAATAAATAAATAAATAAATAAATAGAAAGCAGGCCTGCTGGGTGTGGTGGCGCATGCCTTTAATCCCAGCACTTGGGAGGCAGAGGAAGAGGCAGGTGGATCTCTGTGAGTTCAAGGTCAGCTTGGTCTACAGAATGAGTTCCAAGACAGCTGGAGCTACAGGGAGACCCTGTCTCAAAAAGACCAAAAAAGAAAAAAAAGAAAGCAGGCGGGGCATGGGCCAGGGATCAAGCCAATAAGCAGCGTTCCTCCATGGCCTGTGCTTCAGCTCCTGCCTCCAGGTTCCTGCCCTGAGTTCCTACCTTGGGCTCCTTAAGTGATGAACTGTGACCCAGGAGATGTGAGCTGAATAAACCCTTTCCTCCCCAAGCTGGTACTGGTCAGAGTGTTTTGTCACAGCAATTGAAAGAAAATGAGAAAAAGTGTGCTGCCCAGTGCCTTGTCCGCAGCCCACACTCTGCTTTCAGCACCCTCCCCTCTGTGGAGCAGTGACTGAGCATTTCTGTCTTCCAGTACCCAAAGCCTACATGACCACCATTCCGCTAGAGGTGACCTTCCTAGTCAGTCACCAAAGCCCCCTCCATGGCACCCAGGGTAGAAGCAGTGCCATCGCATGCAGGATCCTCGTTCCCCAGGAGTGGGTGGTGCTCAGAAGGCTTCTGCTCCCCTGAAATAAAACAGCAGAGTCTTGAGGTTGGGCAGGGTGGAGGTATGCACTGCCTGGGAGCCCTAGGTTATCTGGGAGGGGGATGTCCCTGGAGAGGCATAGGAGAGGGCACAGAGCCTGGAAGTCTACCTCCATCCCTAGGGAGACACACTCCTCTATATAAAGCCAGCCAGGCCAGGATGGGACGGATTGGTGATAGGTCTGTATGTTCCGACCTTGCCCCTTTGCGACCATACTTCTAGAAGAGCTGCTGTCAGAAAGGCCTCTGCAAGGAGAGATTTCTGCGTGCAGTAAGCAGAAATACCGGGAAGCTAAGTGTGGGGTGGTGCTAGGTGCTTAGGTTGGCTTTGAACTTCTGGGCTCAAACAGCTCTTCTGCCTCAGCCTCCTGGGTAGCTGACACTAAGGGCGCATGGCCACCGTGCCCAGATGGACTCGTCTTGGATTTGCCTTCAGGAGTCTTTCGACCACCTGCTCCTCTTGCCACTTAACTTTAAAGGCCCTGGATTTTCACAAAAGGGACGAGTAGCCGCCTGCAAGTGATGGACAGAATGGCCTACACATGGGGCAGTCCTGCCATGGGCCTAGAAGATTCTCCTTTTTGTTTTCTGAAACCGAGTCTCACTCTGTTACACAGGCTGCTCTAGAACGTGAGATGGTGCTCCTGCCCTGCCTCTCAAGTGCTGGGTCACAGGCATGAGCCACCATGCCTAGCTCTGAGGTTCTCTTGCCAAGCTCTGGAGTTGGCTCTAACACTTAATCCCGAACTGACTCTGGACAAATTACTAAACTCTGAGCATCCACACCATTATTTGTAAGAAGGTGGTAAGACTTCTTTTTTTTTCTTTTTTTTTTTTTGTCTTTTCGAGACAGGGTCNACTTCGAAACTTGGGCCACAAGTAGCTCAGAAGATAATGCTACACAGGTCTTTTGCTTGTTAGCCTCAGTTTCCCATATTAGGATGAGGATGGAGTTGTCCCATACTTTTTTTTTTTGTTTACCAGAAAATGTCAGCATACAAGCATAAGATGAGTCCACCAGTGCCGCGGTCATTCAGCACTTCACACTTCATGCTGAGCGCATGTAATTTCTATATATGTACGGATTGAAGTATTGGACCTGTACCAGGCCTACGCTAGGCCAGTTTAGTGTTTTAAGTTAGTAATGAGTTCAAAACACTACAGTGTCTGCTCACGCTCCCCTTCACAATGCCTTTCCTTCACCAGTGAGGAACGAGAGCAGAGGTGAGAGTTAAGTAAGTAGCAGTAATAAGTAACAGTAATAATGGGCCATGCACAGGGAACAATGACAAGTATATCATTTTTCACAAAACCCAATAACACACACATCATGTTTCTACCCCAAGTGATTCATAACTGCTCCATTCGACATCTACTTAATATTCATTTTAACCTCTGACTCATCTCAAAGATGAGTATCAGTGCCACCCTCAGAGCCTACTGTGCTTCCCCCTACCATCGTATGAGGCACTTCTTCCTCGGATGTGGAAAAACAAAAAATATCTTTGGAGGGTGGATTGACACAGATTTGTCCCAGTTGTTACATGCATGTCAGCTGGGCTCCCCCAGATACCTCTCCTCTTTCCTCTGTGGGGGAGCAGGGAGTGGGTCCCCATTCACCCACTCACATCTTTGATTTTGAGGAATGGTATCTTCAGTGTGGCCGCTGCACAGGGAAGTGCAGTGTAGCTGTCCGTCTGTCCCAGTGCAGTGCCGTACCATTCACACAGGAAATACTCTGAGAGGCAAGTCTCTGCCAAAGTCTAAGTGCCTAAGCCGTTCTATCTGTCGGAAGTAAAGCACCCTCTACTCAGTCTTTATCCAGGGAAACAGTCATACTACTGAGAGATCAGCCAGAGTTGCCCTGTATCCCTAGACATGTCCTACCTCAGTAGCACAAACGACCTGTCAACCCCCAGGGACGCCACCTCCATTGGAAACTAACTTAGCTGGTGGGAGACGACCACCAGAGAATGAGACGACGACGAGATAGAAACTCAGTAGAGCACCGGTCGTATTCCTGTTAAAACACAAGGCTGAGGATCCACCATGGCCAGGTCCTTTCCGACCACCGGCTCTCATGCCTCAGGGGATTCCGGGATACCTGCAGACACATGTTCAGATCAGAATCTTCAATCAAAGTACTATTTTTGCTTTGTTGCGGGAAATAATAGAAACAAAGTAGGGATCATAAGAATGTTTGCTGACAGTGGACTCACCAACTTTTGAGTCCCGTCACTTGGATGCATAGTTAGAGACAGGACGACCACCACCAGTTTGAAGCCAGTCAGTACTACATAGTGAGACACTGTAAAAAAACAACATCAACACGCAAAAACAAACCTCTCATGTGAAAAAATAAAAATCAGTGTTTGCGTGATTTTAGTAGTGGGATAGGCAATAGAAAAATGTCACAGGTAAAATCTAATTCCTGGAGCTGGAGAGATGGCCTATACGCGGTTAAAGATCGCCCTCCCCGTATCCGCCTCTTACAGAGGATTCGGGGTTCGATCCCCAGTCACCACCTCACATTGGCGTGCCGTAGAAACCATTCTGGTGAAAACTCCAGTTACCATGGGGGAGATCCAGTTCATGGGAGTCCAACACCCTCTTCGACCTCTGCGGCATTGCACGGACACGGGACGTAGTGAACGCACATTAAACATGCAGTGCAGACAAGTACATTCATACACAAAAAAAAAAAAAAAAATTCTGAATTCTCTATTAAAGACTGGCAATACCCAACGGTGCCAAAGACAAACTGGTAATGAATACACGAGATTCACCCCTACCAGCGAGCTGTTCTCAGTCTACAAAATCTTTTAGGCTCCAAGACCTGTTCTCGTTACTCAGTGACCAGGGGTGTTGTCAACTGGCGAAGGAGAGAATCAGGCATCACCGGTACGGATCCCCTATGCAGACTATCCGTTCCCCTAAGGAGGCCAGAGCGCTGTCCATTGCTCCACTGTGGTCACCCTACATCCCCATGATTAAAAAGCCTTTCTCCTTGGTTAATGGCTCCCATTAATTACTTTTGGGGGATAATTTCTTGTCTTTCTAATTAACTAAGACAGTGATTAAAATCACATTTCCCCACAGGAATAGAATTCCTCATTATGAGCACGCCACAGAGTTGTGATTCTAGTGGTATAAGGCAACTTTTCTTAGCTCCGCCTTGTGCACAGATAAGCCACTGACAAGAGCCGCTTGGAGAAACATCAGGGGGTGGGGGGTGGAGGGGACAGGGGACTCGCCGCTTGTCCAGGCGTAGAACTGGGAGGCAGAGTCCATCAATCTGCCTATTTGTCAGTTTCAGAGTTTGGCATTTCTGAAAATGGTAGGCAGCTGTCAAACTGCCCACCCCAAACTGCTACTGAATCATAAGGAAAAGCACGCTGAAGTTCAGTCATTGCCCAGGAAGAGCTAGAAGATGCGGGGACCCAAGCGCCTGCACAGGGTCCTGGCTCTGGAGAAGCCCTGAGCAGCACTTGTACAGGCGTGTAGACGCACCTCTCTCACCCCAGCGCTGTACAGGCGTGTAGACGCACCTGCCTCACCCCAGCACTGCACAGGCGTGTAGACGCACCTCCCTCACCCCAGCGCTGTACAGGCGTGTAGACGCACCTGCCTCACCCCAGCACTGTACAGGCGTGTAGACGCACCTGCCTCACCCCAGCACTGCACAGGCGTGTAGACGCACCTCCCTCACCCCAGCGCTGCACAGGCGTGTAGACGCACCTCCCTCACCCCAGCACTGCACAGGCGTGTAGACGCACCTCCCTCACCCCAGCGCTGCACAGGCGTGTAGACGCACCTCCCTCACCCCAGCACTGCACAGGCATGTAGACGCACCTCCCTCACCCCAGCACTGCACACGGCGGTAGACGCACCTGCCTCATCCCCAGAAATGAACAGGTTGTGTAGGAATGCACCTGGACTACCAACATCACTGACAGGAGTGTCAGACGCAACTGCCTCACAACCAGCGATGAAAAGGCGCTGTTAGTTACGACCTGGCCTTCCCTCCAGCTAAACCCAAGGTCTTCGCACCGGCGTGTAGAAGCACCTCCCTAAACACGAAACTGTAACAGGCGATATGGATGATACTGCTAAACCAAGCAGGAAATTGGTAAAGGCTGGTGTAGCGCACCTACTCTCAATGAAAAGCCGCTGACAAAGGAGGTTGATAGGACTGCACTCCCTCAACAAAGCGCTGCAAAGGCGTGTGACGAAAACCGCTCTAACCCCCAGGCGCTGAACAGGCGTGTAGACGCCAACGTGCCTCATCCGCCCCAAGCTGACAGGGTGTAGACTTGGCATCTACCTCACCCCAGTCGCATGTACGGCGTGTATGACCGCACCTCCCTCCTACCCCAGCTCACCCCAGCGCGGCACAGGCGTGTAGACGCACCCCCCTCACCCCAGCGCTGTACAGGCTTGTAGACGCACCTCCCTCACCCCAGCACTGCACAGGCATGTAGACGCACCTCCCTCACCCCAGCACTGCACGATGGTGGGGGAGACGAAACCTGCCCACCCTATAGCGCGGGGACAGGTTCTGGGGGAGACTTCATCGCTCGTACCCCCGCGGCGGCACAGGCGGTGGTAGAGGTCGACCGCCAGCACGCCCATGAGAGCGGGGATGTGTTGGGTGTGGACAGCGGGTAGACGGCACCTGACCCGCAAAACTAGCAGGTCACAGGAGTGGAGGGGAGAAGCACAACTGCCCTAAATTAAAAGCGTATGCAAAAGGCGGTGTAGACGAAAACGTCACATACCCAAGCGATTGCACTATAGGCGTTGTGGTTAGATGAACATGAATGCACACGCAGACCTGTGGGGACACAGTCGGGAGAAGAACTGCCACCCAAGCGCGGCTACAGGGGTTGTAGACAGACCACAGCATTCAAAAAGGAACTTGAATCCGGAGGGTAGCCGAAACAGATCTTAACCCCAGCGCTTGCACCGGGTTCGTTGGAGACGGGCACCTGCCTCTAACCTCAGCACTGCACAGATCCGGCATTCATTGTAGAGCACCTCCCTACCCCGCGTCTTTGTGTTTTTTTGTAAAGGCTGCTTTAGACGAACCCCTGCCTCACCCAGTGCGTACAGGCTGTGTAGTAGCGCCACCTCCCTCACTCCAGCGCAGCGCGTTACAGGCTTGTGGTAGACTGCACCTGCCCCTCACCCCCAGTGCTGTATCAGGTGTGTTGTAGATGACGACCCCCCCTCACCCCAGCACTGTACAGGCGTGTAGACGCCCCTCCCTCACCCCAGCGCTTTCTGTTACAGCGGTTGTCTTGCTGTAGACCCGCACCCTGCCTCACCCCCAGCGCTTGTCACAGGCTTTTGTAGAGCTACCTCCCTAACCCCAGCCATGCAACAGGCGTGTAGACGCAACACACCCCCCTACCCCAGCGCCGCTGTTAGTTGCCAGGCGTTGTAGGTGCACCTGCCGCACCCCAGCCCTGTACAACGGCGGGGAGAACGCACCGGGACCTCACCCCCAGGCGCTGCACAGGCGTTAGACGAATCCCTGCCCTTCACCCCCGCGCTTTGCCACAGGAGTTATTTGTAGGTAGAACGCACCCCTCCCTCCACCCCAGCGCGTTTGTACAGGTTCGGTTTGTGTAGACGCACCTCCCTCCACCCCCAGCCAGCAACAGGGTTGTGCTAGTGTTTGAGGTTGTTGTTTGTAGACGCACCTCCCTCACCCCAGCGCTGTACAGGCGTGTAGACGCACCTCTCACCCCAGCGCTGCACAGGCGTGTAGACGCACCTGCCTCACCCCAGTGCTGTACAGGCGTGTAGACGCACCTCCCTCACCCCAGCATGCACAGGCGTGTAGACGCACCTCCCTCACCCCAGCGCTGTACAGGCGTGTAGACGCACCTCCCTCACCCCAGCGCTGCACAGGCGTTGTTGGTTTTAGAACGCACCTGCCCTCACCCCCAGTGCTCTGTATCAGGCGTGTTAGACGCCACCTCCATCCCACCCATCACGCGCTGTATTTTGCTACATGGTGTGTAGACGCACACCTCCCTCACCCCAGCATTGCAAGGTCTTGTGACGCAACTCATCACCCCAGCGTCCTGTTGACAAGTGCGTCGTAGATGAACCTGCCTAACACCACCATGTACTCCAGGCGTGTAGACGCACCCTCTGCATACCCAGCGCGTTCTGAGGCCTGAGCGGCCTGAACCTGAGCCCTGGAAGACATTGATGGGCGCTCGGCACACAAGCGGGAACCTGGCTTCTGCCTCCGAAAAAAAGGAGCAAAAGTGGAGCAGATGCTGCCTCAGAGGGAGCCGTGGGGAAATGCTTATAGAGGGAGGGATTGCAATTAGATCAGGAAAAGCTACCACATGACCTTTCCATGCTCTGGACTCTGTTCCTGGATGTGTTCCCTAAATGGAAAGGGAAAATAGGTTAAGGATGTGAGGGAGCCACGAGGGGGTCAAGGAGTGGGGCCTGGTCGGCTGAGGCGCTGCGAGTCTGTCCTACTTTGCCTTCTGCTGTTGGAGACCTGAGAACCGGACTCCAGGCCGTGAGCTGGAGCAGACCTGGCACAAAGGGCTCTCTGCTTCTCAGGGCCATGATGGATGCGGAGCCTCCGTGGATCCCGATGGCAGGCCGTGTAGAACAGCGCAAAGGGCAAGTGCTCTGGACTTCCTCGGGGCAGGCGGCCACTGCAGCTTCACCACCTCTAATGTGAGGAGAATGGCCCGGATGGAAAGGAAGCCACAAAGACCACCACGGAGAGGTGCTCACTCAATGGCAGCTTCTATTTTCTTGGCACTAGTGGCGTTCCAGGTCACCTTACAGGACCACAGTGAAGACAGTTGACGACTGTTGTTTAGGCCTATCTGCTAGGTCAGAATCCAGTTATTTAAAAACCCAAAGTCAAGTAAGGGCTGATGTATTGTAAACCTAAAAGGAGCCTGGCGCTAGGTGGGCTCGTGCCCTTTTAATCCCAGCACTGGGGAAGGGGGGCGCTGGTAGCGTGGAGTAGAGGATCTCTGATGAAATTCACAGGCCTAGCCTGCTATAACAGAGGGAGCTCCAGGACAGACTGGTACCTAAAAGGAGAACTCCCTGCCTCAAAAATACCAAAAAGGAAAAACAAAACTAAAAAAAAACAAAACCAAAAAACAAACAACACACAAACAACTAAATGAGGCCAGGCATGGTAGCACACATCTCTGACCCCAGCATTCCCGAGCCAAAAGTACGTGGATTTTGGAGTTTAAGTCTCGGGCTCTCTTTTTATTTTTATTTAATTAACAAATTAATTTCTTTTTTTGTGTGTACTGAAGATTGAACCCAGGGCCTTGTACCTGCTAGATAAGCATTTTGCTTCTTTTCTAGGGTTAGAACCACACGTGCCCCACAGATCTCTGTGGGGCACGTGTGGTTCTAACCCTAGAAAAGAAGGAAAGACCAAACAGGCATCGGAAACAATCGGTGCGTTCATTCCCAGGTCAGAACTGTCCCTAGCATGACAGCCTGGCCAGCAGGTCGGGAGCATTTGCAGGTTTTATCTAGGCCAGGACAACCCACAGGCAGTTCCTGGCTTAGACCACAGTGAATGCCCAGCAAGGTGAATGAACCACAGGTGACCTGCAGAGAGCACAGGAGGACAGAAGTACAGAACTACGGACACTAAGAATGAAGTGGCTGCTCTTATGTCTTCAAAGGACAGAAAACAGGTTTGGGTGGGCTCTCGACTGACCGAGGTGGTCACAGACTCCACTGGGCACCATCTGCTGCCCTTTGGCTTAGCAGGATGACCTACTACCTACCTGTGGGTTCTTCTGTTATTCTTTTTTTTTTTTTTTTGGTCTTTTTGAGACAGGGTCTCCCTGTAGCCCAGCTGTCCTGGAACTCACTCTGTAGACCAGGCTGGCCTTGAACTCACAGAGATCTGCCTGCCTCTGCCTCCCAAGTGCAAGAATTAAAGGTGTGAGCTGCCATGCCCAGCCCGTTCTTGTTTCTTTCTACTCAAAGAGCTGAGGGGTAGCTGAGGCACAAGCATCATCTTGTGTGTGGAGAAGCCACAGGGCTCAGGGTGAGGCGTCCATTTACCCATTCCTGGGCCCTTCTGGGCTATAGAACTAGACCTGTCACCTAGCCTGGCTGGATCACACCAGCCTTGCCTGCCATCTTGTGGCTAAATGTCACCTCTGCATGTACTGAGAGGTAAGGACAGGGTCTTCTAGCCCTGGGAAAGCACTTTATTAAGCTAGCTTCATCCTCTCATAGAGCAACAAATACAATTCGAGGTGCATTATCATTCACTAAGAACAAGAAACCGGTTGTAAAGAGTGACACTGTGAGTCACATAGGCATGTTCTCAGGCAGAAGACCTAGCAGGGGCCGGAGCAAGGCACATGGGGCTGATAAGCCAATGAGGTGGCGCCTCACATGTCAGACCAGGAAATTCCTCTCTACAATCCCTTGACTACCCTGGAAGACCTTGGTACACCCCATCTTGATTAAGCCCCTAAAATGGATTGGGAAAACCCGACTCAGAATGGAGAGGTGTGAGAACTGTCACGGCCAGCTGGTTCTGGACAACCATTCTAGTGTAAGTTTATCCCAACAACAAACAGATCTCATACAGTGTTTGGAAATCCCATGGGAAAAAAGGACACAAAATTGACAGTTGGGCCCAACGGGGTTGGAACATGGGCTACGATGCTCACTCTGATGAAGCTGTGGACTTTACACAATCTCTCTGAGGCTCACTTTCTTCATCTGTAGAATGAGGGCAGGACCACAGTGAGGATTAAGTAGGGAATTCCTAGCTCAAAGAATAGTCACCAGTTTTAGGATCATTTCCTTACTTACCTGAGACTATAACAACCTTCCCACTAGCTGGAGGAAATATGTTCTTTTTTTTTTTTTTTTGGAAATATAGTTCTTAACACAGGGTTGTAGTAAAAATTAAGTTAATCTATAAAAAAGCACTCCAAATGCTGGCCATTATATAGTATTTGCTATGCAAATGTGAAATGTGTTTTATTGTTGAACAGAATTAGAGTTGAACAGAATTAGGGTCCAGAAGAAGATCAATACAGTTGACTTTAGACAAAGGACAAAAGAATCCAGTAAAAAAGGACAATCTTTTCAACAAATGCTGTTAAAACCTTCAAGTACCCATGTTCAAGGAAAAAGAATATTTGACCCATAATTTATACCTTTGGCAAAAATTTATTCAAGTCAGATGTGATGATACAAGCCTTAAATACCAGCACTTGGTAGAGGCAGGCAGGTGTCTATGAGATCAAGACAAGCCTGGTCTACAAAGTGAATTCTATAGCCAACTAGGACTATAGGGAAGCCGTCTCAAAAAAAAAAAAAGTAGTCATCATGAATCATAAATTAAATTTTAAACATAAAAATTTTGTGGGGAAATATAGGAGAAAATCTTTATTATTGGTTTTGAGAAAAGATGTCTCAGATAGGATACATAAGCACAATCCATAAAAGAGCAAAGATGGTGAATTGGACATATTCAAACTAAAAGAGTTGACTTCTGTAAAAGGCAGCATTAGGAGAATTACTAGCTGCTGAGGTAGGAAGATTGTGAGTTTGAAACTGATGTGCAGAGAGAAACAAAGTGAGAGAGAGAGAGAGAGAGAGAGAGAGAGAGAGAGAGAGAGAGAGAGAGAAACAAGGAGACAGAGAGGAGAGAGAAAACAAATCCAT
>VZQC01001733.1:3172518-3188443 GCA_009823505.1 Rhizomys pruinosus | reverse complement strand
CCCTTGTCTCAAAAAAGACCAAAAAAGACAAAAAAAAAAGGAAAGCAGGGTAGAGGGGCATGGCCAGGGATTCAAGCCCATAAGCCCGCAGCGTTCCTCCATGGCCTGGACTTTCAGCTCCGCCCTCCAGGTTCCTGCCCTGAGTTCCTACCTTGGGCCTCCTTAAGTGATGAACTGGACCCAGGAGATGTGTGAGCTTGAATTAACCATTTCATCCCCAAGCTGGTACTGGTAGAGTGTTTTGTCACAGCAATTGAACTATGAAAATGAGAAAAAAAACAGGGGGTTTTTGGGTTGGGTGTGTGTTACCAAACGCCTTTAATCTTAGCATTTGGGAGGCAGAGGCAGGCGATCTTTGTTGAGTTCAAGGCCAGAAACTGGTCTACAGAGTGAGTTCCAGGCAGCGCTACCAGGGATGACCACTGTCTCAAAAAGACCAAAAAAAAAAAAAAAAAAAAAAGAAAATGAGAAAAAAAGTGTGCTTGGCACAGTTTGCCTGTTCCGCAGCGCAGCCCCACTTGCTTTTCAGCACCCTCCTCCTTGTGAGCAGGACTGAGAATTCGCTTGCCAGTACCCAAAGCCACTTATGACCACCATTCCGCTAGAGGTGACCTTCCTAGTCAGTCACCAAAGCCCCCTCCATGGCACCCAGGGTAGAAGCAGTGCCATCGCATGCAGGATCCTCGTTCCCCAGGAGTGGGTGGTGCTCAGAAGGCTTCTGCTCCCCTGAAATAAAACAGCAGAGTCTTGAGGTTGGGCAGGGTGGAGGTATGCACTGCCTGGGAGCCCTAGGTTATCTGGGAGGGGGATGTCCCTGGAGAGGCATAGGAGAGGGCACAGAGCCTGGAAGTCTACCTCCATCCCTAGGGAGACACACTCCTCTATATAAAGCCAGCCAGGCCAGGATGGGACGGATTGGTGATAGGTCTGTATGTTCCGACCTTGCCCCTTTGCGACCATACTTCTAGAAGAGCTGCTGTCAGAAAGGCCTCTGCAAGGAGAGATTTCTGCGTGCAGTAAGCAGAAATACCGGGAAGCTAAGTGTGGGGTGGTGCTAGGTGCTTAGGTTGGCTTTGAACTTCTGGGCTCAAACAGCTCTTCTGCCTCAGCCTCCTGGGTAGCTGACACTAAGGGCGCATGGCCACCGTGCCCAGCTGGACTTGTCTTGGATTTGCCTTCAGGAGTCTTTCGACCACCTGCTCCTCTTGCCACTTAACTTTAAAGGCCCTGGATTTTCACAAAAGGGACCAGTAGCCGCCTGCAAGTGATGGACAGAATGGCCTACACATGGGGCAGTCCTGCCATGGGCCTAGAAGATTCTCCTTTTTGTTTTCTGAAACCGAGTCTCACTCTGTTACACAGGCTGCTCTAGAACGTGAGACGGTGCTCCTGCCCTGCCTCTCAAGTGCTGGGTCACAGGCATGAGCCACCATGCCTAGCTCTGAGGTTCTCTTGCCAAGCTCTGGAGTTGGCTCTAACACTTAATCCCGAACTGACTCTGGACAAATTACTAAACTCTGAGCATCCACACCATTATTTGTAAGAAGGTGGTAAGACTTCTTTTTTTTTCTTTTTTTTTTTTTGTCTTTTCGAGACAGGGTCTCCCTGTAGTCCCAGCTGTCCTGGAACTCACTCTGTAGACCAGGCTGGCCTTGAACTCCCAAAGATCCACCTGCCTCTGCCTCCCGAGTGCTAGGATTAAAGGCGTGCGCCACCATGCCCAGCTGAAGGTGGTAAGACTTCTAATATCTCAGGGTATGAATTTTGTGTTTGTACTTCAGAAGGATCTGGGAAGAAAGGTTAATTTCACCTCCCCCCCCATTACCCCTTCCCCATGCTGGAGACATGCACTCACTTACCTTGAGTAATTATTTTTTTCCGTATTGAAGAAGGCAGATGGGATCAAACTTGAGATCCTCCTGCCCTGCCTCCCAGGTGCTGAGATGGATTACAGACCTGTGTCTGGTGCCCATTCTGCCCACGTACAGGTTGCTGGTGCTGTATAATCACACCCGGCCTTGGCGTCCCTCAGTCCCACCTTGCCGCAGCTCACCTGGTTTCTGATGGCTTTCGGGAGGAGCTGGTTCCCTATGCTCACAGGCCTCTGTCAGGGAGAGAAGAGCAGTGATCTATGCTGTAGACCACAACACGTATACAGATGTTTACAAATGAGCTGACACCTTGGATCGTGTCTCCCAAAAACCCAGGGCAGTGATGGCTTGAGGACAGGCACAAATGAGGGGCTAGATGTTCTTTAGCCCCTCAAGTCATCCTTTTTCCTTTTTTCCCCTCTTCTTTTCTTTTTCTTTTGGTCTTTTTGAGACAGGGTCTCCCTTTAGCCCCAGCTGACCTGGAACTCACTATGTAGACCAGGCTGCCCTCGAACTCACAGAGATCTGCCTGCCTTTCCTGGGATTAAATGTAGGCCCTAGGCTTGAGAGATGACTCAGTGGTTAAGAGCACTGACTACTCTTGCAGAGGACCCGGGTTCAATTCCTAGCACCCACATGGCAGCTAAGAACCCTCTTTAGTGCTGGGTGTGGTGGCACATGCCCTTAATCCCAGCACTCGGGAGGCAGAGGCAGGCGATCTCTGTGAGTCCAAGGCCAGCCTGGTCTACAGAGCAAGCTCCAGGCTAGCTACGGCTAAAGGGAGACCCTGTCTCAAAAATATATAAAAAAAAAAAAGGTGGGTGCCATCATGCTCGGCTAGACTGTGTTTCAAAAACACAGTCTGGGGCTGGAGAGATGGCTCAGTGGTTAAGAGCACCAACTGCTCTCGCAGAGGACCCGGGTTTGATTTCCAACACCCACATGGCGGCTAAGAACTGTCTTTAACTCCAGTTCCAGGGGAGTCTGACATGGGTGCACCAACCTACATGGAGACAGTACATTCATACACATAAGTAATAAATTAAAAAAAACACACAGTCTATACAATGAAACATTACTCAAATATTACAATATCTATACAATGGAATATTACTCAAATATTACAATATCTACACAATGGAATATTAAAGAGAAAAGAGAAAGGAAAAGAGATGTGTACAGCACCAACTCTTAGCCCTCTCTACATAAGGGAACTGCCGGGGCTTCAGGGCACTCTTGCCAAAGTCAGGACTATTCCAACAAGCCCCTTCAGCTCTGTAGAGGACGCCTCTATTTCTGATCTTCTAACTCTGAAGTCCCATTACAAAGTGACATAGCGGCTGAGCATGGTGGTGCATTCCTTTAATTCCAGCACTTGGGAGGCAGAGGCAGAGGCAGGCGGATCTCTATGAGTACCAGGTCAGCCAGGGCTGCATAGTGAATAGTGGGACCATGTCTTAAAAAAAGAGGGCTGGAGAGATGGCCTAGCGGTTAAGAGCGCCGACCGCTCTTGCAGAGGACCCGGGTTCGATCCCCAGCACCCACATGGCGGCCGAGAACCGTCCGAAACTCCAATTCCAGGAGAACTCCAGTTCCAGGGGAATCCGACGCCCTCTTCTGACCTCCGCGGCATTGCACGACACGGGTGCACAGACTTGCATGCAGACAGTACATTCATACATACAGAAATAAATAAAATTAATGAAAAAAAAAAAAAGAAGTGGCCCAGCATAGAAGGACAGCCAGACACTGAGCTGCTTGGTTCCAGAGCTGTGATAATGCATTCTCAGTTCCCGAATGCAAATGAGGTCTAGTTAAACCAGATAGAACTAAAATCAGAGGCTGCCTGAAAGTGCTCACCAAACCTACTTCCTTTGTTTACAGACCATGCTTTTCTACCCTGCAAGGTTCTTACCAAGTCTGGGTTTCTGTGGAGTCCTGACATGGCTGCCTTTTTTCTTGTCCAGGGAGAATGCTTTCATTCCGACCTCACTGGGGCTGAGGTTGAGGTCTGGGCTGGGGCTGGGGCTGGGGCTGAGGTTGAGGTCTGGGCTGGGGCTGGGGCTGGGGCTGAGATTGAGGTCTGGGCTGGGGCTGAGGTTGAGGTCTGGGCTGGGGCTGGGGCTGGGCCCACCACTCTCTGCTTTTGCATCTCTGGGGCTGGACACAATGTAACTTCTTTGGTTAGAAAATCCTTGCCATGGGTAGTGGCCCACGCCTTTGATCTCAGCACTTGGGAGGCAGAGGCAGGTGGATCTCTGTAAGTTCAAGGCCAGCCTGGTCTACATAGCAAGCTCCAGGCCAGCTGGGACTAAAGGGAGACCTTGTCTCAAAAAAAAAAAAAAAAAGAAAAAGAAAAAGAAAATCCTCAATTACATGAAACAACCCGATCACAGAGATGGCTGAAAACCAAAAAGCAGATGTAGACTTGTCACTATCAGGAGGTTGGGAAAGGAATTTTTTTGTTTTTTTGAGACAAGGTCTCCCTATAGCCCTAACTGGCTTTGAGCTCACAGAAAACCACCTGTCTCTGCCTCCTGAGTGCTGGGATTAAAGGCATGTGCCACCATGCCCCAAAGGGAAATCTTGGCTGCTAGAAGTTCCAGAATCAATCTTTCTTTAAATAGACTCAATGCAGTTCTGTACTGAACCCTCCAGGAAGACATCATCTATATATTGCCTCCAAGAAAACATACACACACACACACACACACACACACACACATACACACACACAGGCTCTGAGTGTGCTGACAATCTGAGAGTGCATGTAGAAAGAACACATTGATGGAAAAGGTAGGATTCACAATGGCTTGGTTAGGCCATTATTTTTCTTTCTTCTTTTCTTTTTTTTTAAATTTTTTATTAATTTTTATTTATTTTTGTATGTGTAGGAATGTACTGTCTGCATGCAAGTCTGTGCACCCGTGTCGTCGTGCAATGCCGCGGAGGTCAGAAGTGGGTGTCGGATTCCCCTGGAGCTGGAGTTCTCCTGGAATTGGAGTTTCAGACGGTTCTCAGCCGCCATGTGGGTGCTGGGGATCGAACCCGGGTCCTCTGCAAGAGCGGTCAGCGCTCTTAACCGCTAGGCCATCTCTCCAGCCCTATTTTTCTATGTTAATGAGACATCCAAACAGTGCATATAAATTCTGATCACAATGTTTAAAGAAGCCTAAAAATGAACCAGAAAGGATTTGGACTAATATTCAGCCATACAAATCTCTGCCCACCTTATCAGACTGCAAGTCTCTCAGATGCTGACTTGGTTTTTTTTTGTTTGTTTTTTTTTTTGGTGTTTTGGAGACAGGGTCTCCCTGTAGCCCCAGCTGTCCTGGAACTCACTCTGTAGACCAGGCTGGCCTTGAACTCACAAAGATCCGCCTGCCTCTGCCTCCCAAGTGCTAGGATTAAAGGCGTGCGCCACCACACCTGGCGCTGACTTGTTTTTATACGCTGAGGCCCAGCCCAATATCTGAAGCATAATGACACTTAACTTTCTTGTGCGGGAAGAAAAGATGGACATTAAACAGGGTGAACTGGTCGATGCTTAACAACTGACATTCTGGGTAATGAAAAACCCTGCTGAGCCGGGAGTGGAGGTGCACGCCTTTAATCCTAGCACTTGGGAGGCAGAGGCAGGTGGTTCTCTGTAAGTTCAATGCCAGCCTGGGCAATAGAGCGAGTTCCAGGCCAGCTGGGGCTATAGTAGGGAGACCCTGTCTCAAAAAGACAAAAAAAAAAAGAAGTACTAACTTTAACCCTCTTCCTCTTTCCCTCAGGCCTTGTAGTGGGAGTACCCAAGTCTAAAGAATAAGAAAGGGAGCAGAGGCAGGCAGATCTTTGTGAGTTCAAGGCCAGCCTGGTCTACACAGAGTGAGTTGCAGGACAGCTGGGGCTACAGGGATACCCTGCCTCGAAAAGACCATAAATAAATAAATAAATAAATAAATGAAAAGAAAAAGAAAAACCCTGCTTTAGACATCTGTGGATGTCTAGGGAGTCAAGGTGCCCTGCAGCTGATGTGAAGGTATGGTAAGGCTCATAAGCCAGCTCGGCTCACCACGGCAGGTAAGTCGGGATGCCTCAAAGTGGAACTTGACAGAAACCTGGCACAGAGGTTAAAAGCAAATCAATTCCTCAAAAGGCTAAGCAGAGAAGCATGTGTACATCAGTGTTCACTGCAGGACTGTTCATTACAGCCAAAAAGGAGATCAAACTGATGAATATAGAAACAAAATGTATCTAGCAGGGCGTGGTGGCGCAGGCCTTTAATCCTAGCACTTGGGAGGCAGAGGCAGATGGATCTCTATGAGTTCAAGGCCAGCCTGGGACTTAAAAAGGGAGACCCTGTTTCAAAAATACACATAAAAAGAAAGGAAACAAAATGTATCTCTACAAATTACTCAAAGGAAATGAAGTTCTGGCTGGGCGGCGCATGTCTTTAATGGGAGGCGGAGGCAGGTGGATCTCTGTGAGTTCAAGGCCAGCCTGGTCTACATAGTGAGTTCCAGGACAGCTGAAGCTACAGGGAGACCCTGTCTCAAAAAAAAAAAAAGAAGTTCTAATCGATATTACAACATGGTTGTGCCCTGAAAGCATCATGCCAAAGCCAGGCGTGATGGCGTGTGACTGTGATTCCAGCACCTAGAAGTCTGGGGAAGGGTGATGAAAGTTCCAGGCGAGCTGGGCGTGGTGGCGCACGCCTTTAATCCTAGCACTTGGGAGGCAGAGGCAGGCGGATCTCTGTGAGTTCAAGGCCAGCCTGGTCTACAGAGTGAGTTCCAGGATAGCCAGAGCTACAGGGAGACCCTGTCTCAAAAAGACAAAAAAAATTTCATAATCTTTGCTTGAGTGGCCAACTTCTTCAACTTTATTGTCCAGTATTGATATTCCGTTTTCCATTTCCTTCATTGTATTGGTGAGTTTTTTTATTGTTTTTGTTTGTTTGTTTGTTTGGTGAGGTTTGACCTGTCATTTCTAATTGACTTACTGAGTGTTTCACTTCCATCTGAGTTTTCTTCAATATTTATATCTTTTTTGTGAATTCAGTCAGAAGTGTATCCCAATCTTCTTTTAGGTCCTTGATTTATTTGTGTGATAAATTTGTTGAATTCTTTTAACTTCTGTGTCCCGAGTTATCTCTAGGGGGTTCCAGTTTTAGAACTCTTCTACAGGACTTGTGGTGTTTGATGGGGACTTATTACTTGGGTTTTTCGTATTACTATTTTATTGTTGTTGTTGTGATTTTGGCTTGTGGATTTATTTTGTTGTTTGTCTCCCTTTTGCAGAGCAGTGCTGGTGTGGACACTGGGGAAGGCTGGAGTCTGCTCAGCAGTGAGAGAAGGGAGAAGATCTCTTCTCACCCACTTAGACTCTGAACCACCTCATACTGAGTAGACGACGGTCACTCATGTCCAACAGCCCATTGTGGTGCAAGTGAGCCAGTGCATCNTTTAAAGGAACATTTAATAATGAGCCGGAGAGGATTTGTGACGTAATTATTTGTTGCAACCATACAAATCTCTGCCCACCTTATCAGACTGCAAGTCTCTCAGATGCTGACTTGGTTTTTTTTTGTTTGTTTTTTTTTTTGTGTATTTGGAGAGGGCTCTGTAGCCCTCAGCTGTCCTGGAATCACGTCATAGATGAGATCACGTGCCTGCCTTTTCGGATTCACAAGGTTCCGTCTGGCATCTCTGCCTTTCCAAGTGCTAGGATTAAGCTAAGGTGGAAGGCGCACCAATCTGGCGCATGACTTTTGTTTCTAAGGCCTGGGCATTTCAGCACAATTTGAAGCATAATGACGAGGAATAACATTTTTTTGTGCTGGGAGAAAGATGGACATTAAACAGGGTGAACTGGTCGATGCTTAACAACTGACATTCTGGGTAATGAAAAACCCTGCTGAGCTCCCCGGGAGTGAGGCTGCAGCTGCCTTTTAGTGGGGGTCAGAGGCAGGTGGTTCTCTGTAAGTTATGCACAGCTGGGAATAGGAGGGCAAGTTCAGCCAGCTTGGGTTATAGGTAGGAGGACCCTGGTCTTCAAAAGACAAAGAAAAAAGAAGAAGGTCTTGAAACTTTACTACCCTTCTTCCTCTTTTCCGTGTCAGGCTTGTAGTTGGTGGGAGTACGCCAAGTTCTAAAGAATAGAAGGTTGAGCTAGGCACGGCAGATCTTTGTAAGGCCAGCCTGGTCTACACAGAGTGAGTTGTGCTAGGAGCAGCGTGGGGCTACACGGGATTACTCTCTGCTTCGGCAAAGAAATAATAATTAATAGAAATGAAAAGAAAAAGAACCTTGCTTTAGACACATTTCTTGGGTGTTAGGGGGAGTCGGAGTGCCTGCAGCGATTGTGGAAGGTATGGGTAAGGGCCTCAGTAGAGCATGATTCAGCTCTACCAACGGCAGGTAGCGTATGGATGCTTGACCGTCCAAAAGTGGAAACTTTGAGCAGACCGGCACAGAGGTTTAAAAGCATATCAAGTTCCTCAAAAGGCTAAGCGGACGAAGAATGTGTACAATGCTTATCAAGTGTTTTCACTGCGGAACTGTTCCTACTAAAGCAAAAGGAAGATCACATGATGGATTGATTAGAGAAAATGTATCTAGCAGGCGCGTCGTGGCGCGTAGGCTTTATCTATGCACTATGGGAGGCAGAGGCTAGATGGATCACTCTATGGAGTTTCACCATGCCTGGCTTAAAAAGGGGAACCTGTTTCAAATACACATAAAAATGAAGCAGATGAACAAAATGTATCTCTACAAATTACTCAAAGGAAATGAAGTTCTGGCTGGGCGGCGCATGTCTTTATGGGGAGGCAGGGGTAGTTGGATCTCTGTGAGCTTCAAGGCCAGCCTGGTCTATCCATAGTGATGTTCCAGGACAGCTCAGCTGAAGCTACAGGGAGACTGTCTCAAAAAATAAGAAAAAGAAAGTTCTATCGATATTACAACATTGGTTGTGCCCTGAAAGCAATCGTAGCCAGCCAGGCGTAATGGCGTTGTGACTGGTGATTCCCAGCAACCTAGAATCTGGGGGTAAGCGCGTGTATGAAAGTCTCCATGGCTAGCTGTGGTCTTGTTGGTGGGCATTTACAGCCTTTTATTAGCGATGATGGAGGCATGAAGTTTTTCAGTGACGATCTCTGGTGGTTTCCAAAGGGGACCAGCCTGGGTCTATCAGAAGTTTGCGTTGCAAAGGCACGTAGCCGAGAGAGCTGTGGAAACAAGGGAGACCCTGTTCTCAAAAAGGGTACAAAAAAAATAAATAAAAAAAAAAAGAATAAAGAAAAGTTAGGTCATGGCTAGAACTGAAAGTGAGACTCCTCTCTACAATGGACAATAGGTAATAGTTTTTACAGTTATGTATAAGGATAAGCAAACATTTTAACCTTTCTCCCGCACTCAGACGCCGGAAACCCCAGGGGGGAGGAGGCAGAATCAAGGTTGTGATATTAAGATATCAAGGCTCGCAGAAAACAACTCATGCACTACGTGACAGCAGGTATCTAAACTCATATTTGACTAGATCTCAGCTAGTTTCCTGATGTGCAGTTTTTTCCCACACTTAGAGCTTTTTATCTTAGTGTTACGGTATCAAAAAGTTTCCATATTGACTTCTCTACGTTGCAACCATCTTCCTTATTTCACAGTTCATGACACCCTTTTGGAGTTTTGACACTCCGTGGAGCAGTTGTAGGTTGTGATGGTATGTAGAAATCTATTTTCTGACTTTTTTTACAATATTTAGTTTTCATTATTTTTTCGGATAGGAGCTCTTCTTGACCTTTTTCGGCGAGAGTACCTTCATTTGTTGAGACTTAAACTCTCTGTCTTATCTATCGGTTAGACTAAGCTTAGGCGTTAACTTTTTGTATTGTTAGTGGCGGACTGGGCGGAAGGGTGGCCCAGTCGGTGTTCGCGTTAGGTCTGGGTAATCGTATTAATGTTGGATGGGGATGGCCATTTCGTCTCTTTTACTACTGCCAAGGTTTAGTAGATATATCAATACATACTTCCTTATGGGGAATTTCAAATGAAGAGTTAACTTAAGAGTATATTGTAAATAGTGTCATGACAAGTGAATAGAGGACTGGAGAGATACTAAAAATATTTAATGACTCATGGGGGCTAGAGACATGGCTCATGAGGTTAGACTGGCTACTTAACATGCCAGAGGACACTCATGGTTCGGTTCACTTTTTTTCCCACAAAGTACCTAACTCATATGAGGCGTGCTAATCAACCATCCTTAAGCTGCCTAATGTTCAGGGGATCTGAATGTCCTCCTTTGAACCTCTGGTGGGCATTGCTACAACATAGGTGCTACTTACAGTACAACATAGCACTCGCATATAACTAGGCACACAATTTATATAATATAAAAATAAAAAAACTAAGCCAGGTGTGGGTTGCGGATATACCTTAATGGACTATACGTTCTTCTACCTATGTAATCAGCCGACGCACGAGCAAGTTCGATTCCTCTTTGTTTCTCCGAGTTTTCAAGGCCAGCCCCTGGCATACTATCATCAGTGAGTCTCTAAGAGGACCAGCCCCTGGCGGCTAACAGGGAGATCCTGTCCTCAAAAAGGCAAATCCAAACAAAAAAAAAAAACCCAAAAATTAACAACTCATAAATCACAGGCACCAGCCACTCAGAAAAGTCCACCTAGAAACATCTGGTATAGGGCTGGTGAGATGGCTCAGCAGGTAAAGGTGCTTGCCACCAAGCCAGATGACCTGAGTTTGATCCCTGGGACCCACATAGTGGAAAGACAGAACTCTTGAAAGTTGCCCTCTGACCTCCATATGCATAATGGCATGGAAACACAAATATATAAACAAATAAATGCAATAATCAGAAATGTAAAGATGCACCTGTCAGAGTCATACTCTGAGGGCTTGTGACTCTAAGACCTGTGACTGTAACTTTTTTGACTCTTTACCCATGCCAATCCCCCAGAGGCTTTCTCTGAATTAGCCACTTTGATTTTCAGTTCCAAACAACATAAATGTACAAGGGCTACTGACTTAAGTGTATGCTTTTTCTCTTTTTTAAAGGTATTTTATTTATTATTTCTATTTTATGTGTATGAGTACATTGTCTGAGTGTATGTAAGTGCACCTGTGTCATGCAATGCCCATGAAGGTCAGAAGAGGGCATCAGATCCCTTGGAACTGGAGTTACGGAAGGTTGTTAGCTGCCAAATGGGTGCTGAGAACCAAACCTGGGTCTTCTGTAAGACCAGTGCTTGTAACTGCTGGAGAGATGGCTCAGTGGTTAAGAGCACTGACTGCTCTTGCAGAGGACTCAGGTTTAATCCCAGCACCCACATGGCAGCTAACAACTATTAGTAACTCCAGTTCTAAGGGATCCGATGCCCTCTCTGTCCTCTGAGGTCATTGCAATGACATGGGTGCACTTATGCACCTGCAGGCATAACACTCGTACACATAAAATAAAAAAGAGAAAAAGTATATAAGATCATTAACTATCAAAAATGCAAATCTCCGGGCGTGGTGGTGCACAACTTTAATCCCAGCACTCGGGAGGCAGAGGTAGGTAGATCTCTGTGGGTTCCAGGCCAGCCTGGTCTACAGAGCGAGCTCCAGGACACCTGGTACTAAAAGGGAGACCCTGTCTCAAAAATACCAAAAAAAAAAAAGGGTAAAACAAAAATGCAAATCAACAGCTGGGCATGGTGGCACAAGCCTTTAATCCAGCACGGGAGAGGAGGCAAAGGCAGGCTACGTGGTGAGTTCCAGGCTAGCTGTGCCTACAGGGAGGTCTCAAAAAGACCAGAAAAAAAAAAAAAAGCAAAGATCTTTTCTTGATTTGGAGCTTTGCAAGAGCCTCACAGTCAAGTAAGTGCTAAGCAGTTTTCCTGCCAGTATGGCAATGATGTCACTGTCCCAATGCCCCAGGAATCCTGTGCTGCGGTCAAACTGAACGTGGAATGGAAGCTGCTCAGTAAGATTTGGCGACTGTCCACCTGAAATCGGAACCCGATGCAGTGTTGCTTGCACTGGGCAGCCAGATCTTGTTGTTCACCAGAAAAAACCTCCATGTTGACAACCAAATTGGGATCTCAACTGTGGGATGCAATGTGGACGTTATACTGTTATGTAAATTTACACACCAATAGTGTTCAGATTCCAGATTTGCATTGACAGACCACCTCCTATATCATATCTTGTATCTCTAATTGGAAGCAAGACCCAGATACTAACACAACGGTATGGCCAGACACCATATGGTGTGGGGCTGCTTATTGCTGGCTACGATGACAGGAATGAGTCCTCACGTTTCCCAAACCTGCCCATCTGCTAACGATTTTAACTACAGAGTTACAGCCACTGGAGCTCGTTTTCCACCAGCTTGTACTGACTTAGAAAAACATATGTCCACATTTATGGAATGTAATTTAAATGACTGGTTAAACATGGTCTGTGTACCCTGAGAGGGACATGTTCTGCAGAGCAAAATATAACTACAAAGAATGCTTCCATTGGAGCCGTTGGCAAAGACTTGGAGTTTACAGAGAGAACACAGGGACCGGCAGAGGCCACACATCCTGCTGAGGAGCCAATGGAACATAACTAAAACCAGCCAATCCATATGCTGGCCAATACGGAAGAACCCTGAAACATACCGACCACAGTCGACTGTGAAGCGCAAGACACTGTGGAGGACTGATGTGTTTTAGGAGTCAGTCCACAAGGGAGTTTTTCCCAAGCAACCTCACTAAAACCATACCATGGGTTCTTTAGAGGCTCTAAATAATAATTTTCTATGTATTTGTAGCAGTCTTCCCTCCCTCCCTTCCCAGTGCTGGGGCTCGAACCCAGAGTCTTACAGGAGCCAGGCAAGGGCTCTACAGAGCTATATCCCTAACTCCTATACTAAGGTTTTTTCATTTGTTTGTTTTTGTCTTTTTGAGACAGGGTCTTTCTGTAACCCCAACTAGTTTGGAACTCACTCTGTAGACCAGTCTGGCCTTGAACTCACAAAGATCAGCCTGCCTCTGCCTCCCAAGTGCTAGGATTAAAGGCGTGCGCCACCATGCCTGGCTATTATTTTTATTTTATGTGTATTGCTTACATGTTTGCAAGTGCACCTCTGTCATGCAATGTCCACAGAGGTCAGATGAGAGTGTCGATCCCCTGGAACTGGAGTTACAGACAGCTATAACAACTATGAAATAAAATTGTTTCCTCCTGGGGACATCTTCACAAGGACTAGGGGGGCTCAGCAGGTAAAAGCACTTGCCATGCAAGCCCCAGACCTGGGGTCCATCCCCAAATCTCACAGTGGAAGGAAAGAACCAACTTCCAAAAGCTGTCCTCTGGGGCTGGAGAGATGGCCTAGTGCTTAGGAGCACTGACTGCTGACTGCTCTTGCAGAGGACCTGGGTTTGATCCCCTGCACCCACATGGCGGCTGAGACCTGTCTTTAACTCCAGTTCCAGGGGAATCTGATGCCCTCTTCTGACCTCTGCGGCATTGCACGACACGGGTGCACAAACCTGCATGCAGACAGTACATTCATACACATAAAAAATAAAAAATAAAAAGCTGTCCTCTGACCTCCACGCACAAGACACACATATCCCCATACTCCTCTCTCTCTCTCTCTCTCTCTCTCTCTCTCCCTCTCTCTGACACACACACAAATAGCAAATAAGATCAATTTTAGAAAAGGAACTGGGACTAACAGGAGCTGGTGATGTAGACAATACGGAAACCCTATGTGCTGCAGCCACAGTGGGAAACAGTCTGCTAGCTTTACGAGTTAAATACAAAATTTTCACAGGACTAGCTATTCTCCTAGTTAAGCACTAATGAAATGAAAATAATGCTGTGTATAGCTGGGTGTGGTGACACATGCTTTTAATCCCAGCACTTGGGAGGCAGAGGCAGGCAGATCTCTGTGAGTTCAAGGGCAGTGTGGTCTACCTAGAGAGTTCTAAGTCACCCAGAGCTACATAGTAAAACCCTGTCTCAAGAAAAATAAATAAAATATACATCCCACCATTCAGGAGGCAATGTCAGGTGGATTGGATCTCTGTGAGATGCAGGCCGGCCTGGTCTCCATAGGTTGTTTTTTTTTTTCACTTGGAGCTGGACATGGCGGCACACGCCTTTAATCTCAGCACTTGGGGAGCCAGGGGCAGGCAGATCTCTGTGAGTTCAAGGCCAGCCTGGTCTACATAGTAAGTCCTAGGCCAGCTGGGGCTACAGGGAGACCCTGTCTCAAAATAGGCCAAAAAAAAAAAAGTTCTTTTCATCAGGCCAACAAGATGACTCAGTAAGTAGAGATCTTGCCTGATGACCTGAGTTCTGATGACTCCATGGTAGAAGGAGAGAGCCAGTCCACAGAGCTGTCCTCTGACCCCCACACACTCACTGTTCCACAGAGCTGCCCTCTGACCTCCGCACACACAGTGTTCCACAGAGCTGTCCTCTGACCCCCGCACACGCACTATTCCACAGAGCTGTCCTCTGACCCCTGCACACACGCACTGTGTGTTCCACAGAGCTGTCCTCTGACCTCTGCACACACGCACTGTGTGTTCCACAGAGCTGTCCTCTGACCTCTGCACACACAGTGTTCCACAGAGCTGTCCTCTGACTTCTGCACATGCACTGTCTGTTCCACAGAGCTGTCCTCTGACCCCCGCACATGCACTGTGTGTTCCACAGAGCTGTCCTCTGACCCCCCCCACACTGTTCCACAGAGCTGTCCTCTGACCCCCCCCACTGTTCCACAGAGCTGTCCTCTGACCCCCACACAGGCACTGTTCCACACACTTGTCCTCTAACCCCGGCACACTCACTGTTCCACAGAGCTGTCCTCTGACCTCCACACACGCACTGTTCCACAGAGCTGTCCTCTGACCCCCACACATGCACTGTGTGTTCCACAGAGCTGTCCTCTGACCCCCCCCCACACTGTGTGTTCCACAGAGCTGTCTTCTGACCTCCACACATGCCCTGTGGCACCCATAATTCTCTCTCTCATCTGTATCTGTATCTGTATCTGTAACTGTATCTGTATCTGTATCTATCTCTATCTCTATCTCTCTTTCCCCCAATAAATAAATAAAATAAAATAATTTAGGGATAAATAAATAAAAATACTAAGGATGTACCTGCAACAGTTCCCAGGCCTTCCTGACTCTGTCACTAGGGGTGTACCTGCAACAACAGTTCCCAGGCCTTCCTGACTCTGTCTACTTACTGGCTGCCGTGAGATAACAGCTCTGCTCCAACATCTGCTCCACCATGACCAGCCTTAGCACAGACCCACAAGCAACACAGTAGCCAACCATGGACTCCAACCTATGAAATCGTCAGTCAAGAGAAATCCTACCTCATTTAATGTTTGTCTTAGGTATTTAATCAAGGGACAAAAACCTGGCTAACATCACATGTGAGATTATTAGAAACCAGAGGGATGATGGGCTCCCAGAATGCTGACAAGCAAGCTATGCTTAACAGAAAGGACCAGACTCCTCTCTAGAGAACCGAGTGGCCAAGACAAAACATATAAATTAGCCATTATAGGCTCCTCTCTTAGAAAACTGCTGGGTCCCAGCCCGCTCACCACAATGAAACCCACTGGCTGACAACTCCATTACCCAGGCCTTTTTTTTTTTTTTTTTGGTATTTTTGAGACAGGGTCTCCCTTTAGTCCCAGCTGGCTGGGACTACCCAGAGGCAGAAAATGAGATTAAAACAAGCAAATCAAAAGATTCTGAGATCTAATATGGAAACAATAAAAGTTCTAGAAATAGAAGACAGAGAAAATGAGGACAAACAGCATAAAAATAGGGGCTGGAGAGATGGCCTAGCGGTTAAGAGTGCTGACTGCTCCTGCAGAGGAACCGGGTTCGATCCCCAGCACCCTCATGGCCGCTGAGAATCATCTTTAACTGCAGTTCCAGGGGACTCTGATGCCCTCTTCTGACCTCCATGGCATTGCATGACACAGGTGCACAAACCTACATGCAGACAGTACACTCATACACATAAAAAATAAATAAAATAAAA
>VZQC01001733.1:3142720-3163731 GCA_009823505.1 Rhizomys pruinosus | reverse complement strand
AAAAAAAAAAGAAAAAAAAAGTAAGAATGTTGAAAGAAATACAGATAATGGAGCTCAGGCATGTGAGGTTTCAGAGGGAAGCAAAGGTTTGTCAGGGCTGACCATGTGATTTTTTTTTTTTAATTTATTTTGGTATGTGTATGAATGTACTGTCTGCATGCAGGTCTGTGCACCCATGTCGAGCAATGCCGCGGAGGTCAGAAGAGGGTGTTGGATTCCCCTGGAACTGGAGTTCTCCTGGAATTGGAGTTTCAGACGGTTCTCGGCCGCCATGTGGGTGCCGGGGATCAAACCCGGGTCCTCTGTAAGAGTGGTCGATGCTCTTAACCGTTAGGCCATCTCTCCAGCCCCATGTGATATTTTGAATTAAGAATCTGTGATTGCTGGCCAGCTGGAGCCAAAGAATCAACTTCAATTAACAAGCCAGCAACTCTCAAGTGAAGCTTTTTGTGCTGTACTGAGACAATGGTTGATCATCAGCTGGAGCTGAAATATCAACTGTGATTAATAAGAAATCAAAATCATTGAGGTGAGGAGCTAGAAAGAAGACTCCGTGGTTAAGAGAGCACTGCTTATGCCAAAAGAAAAAAAAAAAAAGAGCACTGGTTGCTCCTTAGAGGACCTAGGTTCAATTCCCAGCACCCACATGGCATCTAACAACCATCTGGAACTCCAGTTCCAGGGGATCTGACACTCTCTTCTGACCCCCAGGGGTACTGCATGAGATGGGTGTATTTACACACATGCAGGCAATACACTTACACACATAAAATAATAAAAATAAATACAATTTTTGTTTGTTTTGTTTTGTTTTGTCTTTTTTGACACAGGGTCAACCTTTAGTCCCAGCTGGCCTGGAACTCACTATGTAAACCAGGCTGTCCTTGAACTCAGAGAGATCTGCCGGCCTCTGCCTCTAGAGTGCTGGGATTAAAGGCATGCACCATCATGCCCAGCTTAATAAAATGTTTTTTAAAAGCATTGAGGTGAAATATCCTGGGAAGTAGTTTCTCTGGATCGGCACACTGAAGCTGAAGTCCAGCGAGAATCATGACTGCATTTCAAGCTGGAACTTGGCAATGTGTAAGAGCTGCTCACCTATTACTGGTTTTGAGGGCATGTAGGATGCATGATTGAAGGGTTCATGGAGAGTGGTTGAAGCCTGGCACCAGGTGGCAGGGTAGAAGTCCCTAAAGAGAGGCCAGGAGAAGGGGAGCTTCATCCTCTGAAGGAGAAGCCCAGCTGCAGTGGAGATCCCAGGGACTGGAGATTCCAGGACCATGGCTGACCACCAAAGACAGTGGTTTGTGTGAAGTGGAATTGTCCTAAGCCTACAAGACAAGTTCTGTGTGCTGCGAATGGCTGAGCTAGAGAAGTGGGACTTCTTTTTTTTTTTTTTTTTTTTTTTTTTTGTCTTTTTTGAGACAGGGTTCCCTGTAGCCCGCTGTCCTGTGACTTCACCTCTGTAGACCAGGCTGGCCTTTGAACTCACAAAGATCTACTATAACTAAAGCGCCTGTCGGCGGCCACGCCTCGACGTGGCTAGATAAGGTGGCCCACCACGCCCGGCGAGAAGTGGGACTTCTTAAGCCCTTCAGAACCCAGAGGATTACATCATGATTGAGCTCCGATGTCAGACGCTGAGCTACACTACTCGACTTGTTTTGCTTCACTGTTACTGTTTTACACCCTAGTTATTCCCTTTTTGAGTAAGAGAGTAGTTAACTAGTTTTGTATTTTACTGAAGCCCACAATTGAGAGAGCTGAACTTTTTTTTTTTTTTTTTTTTCGTCTTTTTGAGACAGGTTCTCCCTGTAGTTGTTCAGCGTGTCCTGGAACTCACTCGTTGTAACTGGACTGGCCTTAACTCACAAAGATCTACCTGCCTCTGCTTCCCAGTGTCGGGATTACAAGGAGTGAACTACTTATGCCTGGAGAGATTTGGGACTTTTTTTTTTTTTTTTTTTGTCTTTTTGAGAACAGGGTCTCCCTTTAGTCCCAGCTGGCCTGGAGCTCACTATGTAGACCAGGGCAGGCCTTGAACTCACAAAGATCCGGCCTGCCTCTGCCTCCCAAGTGCTAGGAATAAGGCGAGCGCGCACAACCGCGCCTAGAGTGGCTAGAGATTTGGGATTTTAAGAGAACGAAGGGACATGAACCTTATTAACTTTGGAAAGATAGATCTTACTGTAGAACTTCTGGCTGGCCTGACACTCTGCAGAGCAAACTGATCTTGAATTTACAAGATCTGCCTGCCGTCTGTCTCCTGAGTTGCTGGGATTAAAGGCATGTATCTCATGTCCCCTGAAACACTGAACTTTTTTTGAGACAGGGTCTCCCAAATAGCCCCAGCTAGCCTAGACTCACTGCTGAACTTTTTTTTATTGTATGCGTGTTGTATATTAGTGTTTTGTCTGCATGTATGTAGTGCGTTACCACATGCATGCGTGTCCACCACGGACAGAAAGGGGTGTTACGTCCTCTGGAACCAGAGTTACGGTGGTTGCTGGCCATATTCTGGGTGCTGGGATCAACCCCAGGTCCTCTGAAGAAACAGCAAGTGCTCGTTAACTGCTGAGGACTGCTGAGCCATTTCTTCCAGCCCTGAAACATTGAACTTCCCTGAGGGAGGGGGCTTGGTATTTTGAAACAGGGTCTCCCATAGCCCCAGCTGTCCTGGAACTCATCACTATGCAGACCAATGGCTCTCTTGAACTCTGAAGATCACCCTGCCTGGTGCCTCCTGAATGCTGGATTAAAAGCATGTGTCACCATGCAGGCTGTGGATGCCTGGGTTGAATGAATTTCTTTTTATCTTATATGTATGGTTTTTGCCTGTATGTATGTATGTATGTATGTAGTTATGTTGTATGTATGTATGTATAGGGCTGTCCTTGTGTTCTGTGATGCCCTGTGGAGGCGGCCAGAGGAGTTAGTACAGGAATTTCCCTGGAGCTGGGTTTTTATTCCATGATGGTTGTTAGCTTGCCATGTGGAATGCTGGGACCAAACGGTCTTTTGCAAGGCAGCCTGCTTTAATGCTGAGCCATCTCCGCAGCACACAATTGTGGGACTCAAAGCTGTGCTGTGCTTTACATTCGGATAGGACGTGAGATCTTGGGGATAAACAAGAAAGCAAAGTGACTGTTTAACAGTGACGGGTTGGGTGTCAAGTTGACAAGAGTGATGTCCTGATTAGTTTGCGGTTTTTTTTTTGTTGTTGGTTTGGTTTTTTTTGGTATTTTTGATTTTTTTTTTTGTTTTTTTCCAGCTGGCCTGGAGCTCGCTCTGTAACACCAGGCGGCCTCTGAACTCACAGAGATCGCCTGCTCTGCCTCCCCAAGTGCTGGGATTAAAGGGCGTGCACCACCCACACCCGGTACCCTTTCGATTAGTTTTTTTTTTTTTTTTTTTTAATTTTTTTTTTTTATTATTTATCTTTGTGTATGTTTTGAATGTACTGTCTGCATGCAGTGTCTGTGCACTGTCCGTGCCACGATGGCTGGCGGAGGTACAGAGAGGGTCTCGGATTCCCTGGAACTGGAGTTCTCCTGGAATTGGAGTTACAGATGGGTTCTTAGCCGCCTGTGGGTGCTGGGGATGCGAACCCGGGTCCTCTGCAAGAGCGTCGGTGCTCCTAACCGCTAGGCTATCTCTCCAGTCCCCCGATTAGTTTTTAATGATCGTGTTGACCCAAACTAGGGTCATCAGGGAAGAGGAAATCTCAACTGAAGAATTTCCTTGATCATACTGGCCTGTGACCATGTTCTGTGAGACAGTCTTCACTAATGATTGACGTGTCCCCTGCCCACGGTGGGCCTGGGATGTAGAGGAGAGCTCGTAGTGCCAGGTGGAGTGGTGCATGTCTGTAATCCCAGTACGCAGGAGGCAGAGGCAGAGACAGGCAGATCTCTGTGAGTTCAAGGCCAGCCGGGTCTATATAATGTTTGCCAGGCTAGCCAGGGCTGCATAGTGAGACCCTGTCTCAAAAATTAAAAAAGAAAAGAAAAAGAAGATGAAAAGAAAATAGAAAAAAGAAAGAAAAGAAAGAAAAACAGCTCAGGGTGAGCCAGTGAGCAGCTTTTTTTCATCTGTGGTTTCTGCACCACGTTCTGACCTTGAATTCCTGACCTGACTTCCCCTGATGATGGATTATGACTTGGAAGTGTAAGCTAAAATAAACCCTCTCGGGCTGGAGAGATAGCCTAGTGGTTTAAGAGCACCGACAGCTCTTGGCAGAGGGACCCGGGTTCGAGTCCCCAGTACCCACATGGCGGCTGAGAACCGTCTGTAACTCCAATTCCAGGAGAACTCCAGTTCCAGGGGAATCCGAAGACCCTCTTCTGACCTCCGCGGCATTGCACACAACGCGGTTACACAGCCCTGCAATGCCAGACTATCATTCATATACAACTAGTGAGGGCACGTTGGACACATACAAATAAAAAAAAATAAATAAAATAAAATAAACCCTCTCTTCCCTAACTTGCTTTTGGTCATAGTGTTTTATCACAGCAACAGGAAAACATAGGACAAGGTCAGGGGACAGTTTGCAGGGGCAGGTTTTCCCCTCCATATGCGGGACCTGGGGACTGAGCTCAGGTCATCAAGATTGGTGGCAAGCACCTTTACCTGCTGAACCAGCTGGCCACTCCTGGAAAGGCTTTATCATTATCTGTTTTTTTATGTGTATGAGTGTTTTTCCTGCTTAGATGTAAGTATGCTTGTGGCATGCAATGTCCATGGAGGCCCACAGAGGGCGTGCAATTCACAGGAACTGGAGTTATAGACAGTTGTTAGCCACCATGTGGGTGCTAGAAACTGAATCTGGGTCTTCTGAAAGAGCAGCCAGTGCTCTTAACTGGTGAGTCATCTCTCTAGCCCATAGAAAGGCTTTAAACATTTTTTAACAGTTTATTTAATTGTATATGTGTCTGTGTATATGGATGTGTAAACACCCATACACATTTGTGTACACTCACATGGAGGTAGAGGTCATAGGACAATGTTTAATAATGATTTGTCTTCTGAAAGGGCATTTTTTTTTTTTTTTTGAGACAGGGTCTCTGTGTAACCCCAGCTGTCCTGGAACTCACTATGTAGACCAGGCTGGTCTGGAACTCACAGAGATCCACCTGCCTCTGCCTCCCAAGTGCTAGGATTAAAGGTGTGCGCCACCACGCCTGGCTTCTGGAAGAAGAGCTATAATCTTGTCAAGAAGACAGTTTGGGATAAGTGGCGATAACAGTGGGGACGAGGGATTAGAGTAGAGGAGTAACAAAGCCATCACAGTTGAAAGTGACCTAAGGCTGATTTCAGGAAGACATTTGATAATATTTATGAAGCTGAGGAGAAATTCTATGCCCAGTATAGGAGTTCAGCCATGTTGGGATAAAGATGAGGAGACATAACCTGACATAAATGATGAACTAAGAAAGTTCCCTGAAGGAAAATAGCTAGGAATGATTCTCTGAAATGGGCCGGGTCTTACAGAATATTGAGGGGACGAGAGGAGAAAGCTCTCGTCATTGAGGAGGCTGAGGAGATGGCTCAGTGCATAGGAGAGTGTGCTGCACAGCATGAAGATCCAAGTTCAAATCCTAGCACCAGTGTAAAAAGCCAGGCATGGCTGTGAACACATCTGTAACCCCAGCACTGTGGTGAGTGGGTTACTGGGCTTGCTGGCCACCAGCCAAGCTCTAGGTCCATTTAGAGACCATGTCTCAAAGGAGTAAAGTGGGATGAGAGAGCAGGACAGCAGTGTCCTCCTGTGGCCTCCATGCATGCAGATGGCAAACACCTGTGCACATATTCCACACCATACATACTCTTTTTTTTTTAATCTTTTTTTTTTGAAACAGGGTCTCCCTGTGGCCCCCAGCTTGCCTTGAACTCACAGAGATCCTCCTGCTTCTGCTGGGATCAAAGGTATGTGCCACCATGCCCAATGTCCATATATTCTCTTATGCATGCAAAAAATAAGGGAAAATGAAACAAAATTTATTATAGAACTCAGAAAGTTTGGAGAAAGAATTTTTTTAAGGCAACAGACTCTTTTATTTTAATTAAAAAAATTTTTTTTGGTCTTTTTGAGACAGGGTCTCCCTGTAGCCCCAGCTGTCCTGGAACTCACTCTGTAGACCAGGCTGGCCTTGAACTCACAAAGATCTGCCTGCCTTTGCCTCCCAAGTGCTAGGATTAAAGGCATGCGCCACCACGCCTGGCTTAATTTTTAATTTTTTTATTTATTTTTATTAATTTTTTTTATTAATTTTATTTATTTCTGTATGTGTATGAATGTACTGTCTGCATGCAAGTCTGTGCACCCGTGTCATGCAATGCCGCGGAGGTCAGAAGAGGGTCTCGGATTCCCCTGGAACTGGAGTTCTCCTGGAATTGGAGTTTCAGACGGCTCTCGGCCGCCATGTGGGTGCTGGGGATCGAACCCGGGTCCTCTGTAAGAGCGGTCGGCGCTCTTAACCGCTAGGCCATCTCTCCAGCCCTTAATTTTTTATGTGTATGACTGTACTGTCTGCATGTAGATTGGTGCACCCGTGCCGTGCAGTGCTGCGGAGGTCAGAAGAGGGTATTGGATTCCCCTGGAACTGGAGTTAAAGATGGTTCTTAGCTGCCATGTGGGTGCTAGGAATCGAACCCAGGTCCTCTGCAAGAGCAATAGGTAACCCTGAGCCATCTCTCCAGCCCCCAGACTCTTTTATTTAATATGGTATAAAATACATCAGTATCGGGCTGGAGAGATGGCCTAGTGGTTAAGAGCGCCGACCGCTCTTACAGAGGACCCGGGTTCGATCCCCAGCACCCACATGGCGGCTGAGAACCGTCTGAGACTCCAATTCTAGGAGAACTCCAGTTCCAGGGGAATCCGACGCCCTCTTCTGACCTCCGCAGCATTGCACGACACGGGTGCACAAACTTGCATGCAGACAGTACATTCATACACATACAGAAATAAATAAAATAAAAATTTAAAAAATTAAAAAAAAATACATCAGTATCAAGTCCCTGGCTGTTGTGAATACCAAAAGGAGACCCCCCACACTCACATCAAAACCCGAGAAAAAACTACCTGTTAGCACAACTTCAAACAAGTTTAGGTGGCTGAGGAAAGGAGTTACCAGGCAGAGGGCGCTTCCTCCCCCAGGGTGGGAGGGGCAGACAGTTGCTTGGCTATCTATCCACCTGTGCACGATGGGAGGCTGGAGCAGCACTCAGCAGGCCTCAGCCTTCCTGGGCAGTTCCCCTGGCCTCTGGGTTGGCCCTCATTAGGATTAACATGATGGGGGTGGGCGAGGGTTAAAAACCATCTTTTCAGAAACCACATTCATACAGAAAGTGTCTGAGCTCTGCCCATAGTCCAAAAACCTCATGGAAAACAAAGAAAAAGTACAGCTGACATGGTGTACGCAAAGCTCAACTGGACAAGGACCTAAAGATGAGTTGGCACACCCAAGGGTTGTGGCCTCTGAGCCTTACCTACTGCAGTCCTCTAGGAAAAAAAAGCTAACCATCTAAGAGACCAACAAGGCTCTTGGTCCTAAAACTGAGGTCATATGCACAAGACTCAGAGAGTGAGGAAGGCACTGACCCTCCCTCCAGCCACTTCCCCTGCAGCTGGCCCAGGCCCTGGGCTGACTTTGGAAAGCAGAGCAGCCGTAGTGACTGGTAAGAGTTGGTCAATGGACAGGAAGGGAAAGGGTGTGCTCACCACCAGTACGGCCTGATGGCCTAGAAGTGGTCAGAGCTAACAGCGAGGTCCTACCTAGCCCAGGGATGCTGGCACATGGTAGCTTCCCCTGCCACGCTGAGATCCGGCAGCTGCAACCCCACAGCCTTTAAGAGGCAGCTGAAGTGGGGCAGGGAGTTATGTGGGCCACAGGACGCCTTTCCATTTTCTCCAAGGAGACAGGAAAATCTCTTTTTTTTTATGTATATGAATGTACTGTCTGCATGTAGGTTTGTGCACCTGTGTGGTGCAATGCCTCGGAGGTCAGAAGAGGGTGTTGGGATTCCCCTGGAACTGGAGTTCTCCTGGAATTGGAGTTACAGATGGTTCTTAGCCGCCATGTGGGTGCTAGGGATCAAACCTGGGTCCTCTGCAAGAGCAGTCGGTGCTCTTAACTGCTGGGCTATCTCTCCAGCTCCATAGACAGGAAAATCTCTTATCCCTACCCAGGGACCCAGGGAGCCTGAAGTGTTGAATAATATATTCTATGAGGGTAGTGATTACCAATGAGGTAACCTTTCTGTTTTAGTGAGAAGTGTCTCTCCCCACCCATCTGGAAGAACAAGTGTACATTTGAGTCCCTTGCTTGGAGGCCACGAGTAGAATCTATTTGCCAGTCTCCTCCTGATATATATAGGTCGCCGACACAGGACCTATATACAGGTTTCCAGGTCTGATCTCCTAGTCTGCCCAATCTAACAGCAGCATTTTCCGTGCCTGGACCACTATTTGCTTTATTCTCTTCATAATATTTCTTACTATGGGGTGAAGCAGAGCTATGCCTGCATAGCAAGCAGAAGCCCTGGGCTCATCCCCAGAACCTCATAAAACCTGCACGGTGCCACACGCCTATAATCCCAGCATTCAGGAGGTAGAGTCAGGCAGATTGTTTAAAGCTCAAAGTTATCCTTAGCTATAAACTAGTGTGACATGCTCAAGACCTGGTCTCAAAAACACCAAAGAGGGGCTGGAGAGATGGTCTAGTGGTTAAGAGCGCCGACTGCTCTTGCAGAGGACCTAGGTTCGATCCCCAGCACCCACATGGTGGCTGAGAACCATCTGTAACCTCAATTCCAGGAGAACTTCAGTTCCAGGGGAATCTGAGACCCTCTTCTGAACTCTGCGGCATTGCACAACATGGGTGTACAAACCTGCATGCAGACAGTACATTCATACACATAGAAAATAAATAAAATTTTTTAAAAAATTAAAAAAACCCAAAGAAACCGGGTATGGGGGCATATACCTTTAATCCCAGCACCAGGCACAGGCAGGCAGACTGAGGCCCTCCAGGTCTATATAGTGAGTTCTAGGACAGCTGGGAACCTTCCTGAAACAAAACAAAAACCTACAAAGACACCCCCCCCAGAACAACCAACCAAACTAAACCAAAAACCAACCAACCAAATCAAACAATAACCAAAACAAAAATATAGTAGTTATCATCCTCGAAGAGTATCTTAGAGGGGCGGGGGAGATGGCCCAGTGGTTGAGAATACATACTGATCTTGCAGAGCAGCTGGGTTCTGTTCCTACTACCGCATTGGACAGCTCACAACTACCTGTAATGCCAGCCCCAGCTGGATCAGATACCTCTGGTCTACAATACATAGACAGACAGACAGACAGACAGACAATTTTAAGGTTTTTTTTTTGTTGTTGTTTTTTAAGTATAGAAAACCAGTGAGATAGCTCAGTGGATAAAGACCTGAGTTTAATCCCAGGACGCACATGATGGAAAGGGAGAACTGGCTCCCAAGTTGTCCTCTGTCCTCCACACAAGCAACCATGTCATTTAGGGGTGGGAGTGGGCATACGTGCACGTGCGTGCACACACACAAGCACACACACTACAAATAAATAAAATTTGAGACTATCTTTTTTAAAAATTTATTTATTTATTTTTTCTGTGTGTGAACGTACTGTTTGCATGTAGGTTTGTGCACCCATGTCGTGCAATGCCGTGGAGGTCAGAAGAGGATGTCGGATTCTCTTGGAACTGGAGTTAAAGACGGTTCTCAGCCGCCATGTGGGTGCTGGGGATCAAACCCGGGTCCTCTGCCAAGGACAGTCGGAGCTCTTAACTGCTGAGCCGTCTCTCCAGCCCCCAAAGTATCTTTTTAAAAGTATTTTTAAAATTTTATTTATTTTTGTATGTGTATGAGTGTACTGTCTGCATGTAGGTTTGTGCTCCTGTGTTGTGTAATGCTGCAGAGGTCAGAAGAGGGTGTCAGATTCCCCCGGAACTGGAGTCAAAGATGGATGGTTCTCAGCCACCATGTGGGTGCTGGGGATTGAACCCGGGTCCTCTGCAAGAGAGGTCGGCGCTCTTAACTGCTGAGCCATCTCTCCAGCCCCAACCAAAAGTATCTTTTATTTTTTAAATTTTTGGTCTTTTTGAGACAGGGTCTCCCGTAGCCCGAGCTGGCCTGGAACTAGCCCTATAGATCAGGCTGGTCTTGAACTCACAGAGATCCACCTGCCTCTGTCTCCTGAGTGCTGGGATTAAAGGTGTGTACCACCATGCATGGCCCAAGATGGTTCTTAGCTGCCATATGGGTGCTGGGAATTGAACCCAGGTTCTCTGCAAGAGCAGTCAGTGCTTTTAACTGCTAAGCCATCTCTCTAGCCCCAGACCTAGTCTTTTTATTCACTTTTTATAAACTGGTAAGTTTCCCAAGTAAAAATCCTGCTTACAATATAGTAAGGGCTTAATAAATAGTTGTTGAGTGACTGAATTTGATCTTCAAGTTTTTAAAATTTGTAAAATAAAGATATTATTTACCAGAGAGTGAAGTTATAAACACTGAAAATGTGTTCAGTGAAGAGCCAGTAATAAAATGAAATTTACTTTGCAGAAAATAAAGTTTTGAGATAATTCAATTTTTCCCTCATCATTTTCTTTATTATTATTATTATTTTATTTTTTTGGTCTTTTTGAGACAGGGTCTCCCTGTAGCCCCAGCTGCCCTGGAACTCACTCTGCAGAACAGGCTGGCATTGAACTCACAGAGATCCATCCACCTGCCTCCGCCTCCCAATGCTAGCATTAAAGCCGTGTGCCACCATGCCCAGCTCATTTCCTTTAATTCTTTTTTTTTAAATTAATTTTATTTATTTCTGTATGTGTATGAATGTACTGTCTGCATGCAAGTCTGTGCACCTGTGTTGTGCAAACGCGCGGAGGTCAGAAGAGGGTCTTGGATTCCCCTGGAACTGGAGTTCTCCTGGAATTGGAGCTTCAGACGCGTTCTCAGCCGCCATGTGGGTCTGGGGATTGAACTCGCGTCCTCTGTAAGAGCGGTCGCTCTTAACCGCTAGGCCATCTCTCCAGCCCTCCTTTAATTCTTAAAGGGAAAGGCTGAGAAAAAAAAATTAGCTCAGATCACAGAATAAGGGTTGATTTTTTTCAATACCAAAAATTATTCAAACAGATACAGAAAAGACCAACAAAATAGAGAAGGGAACATTCATAGAAAGGGAATACAAACAGCATTCAAATGTACTAAACTTCACTTAAAATAAGTTAAATGCAAATTTAATCTACACCAAAATACCATTTTTAACAGACTGACAAAGATCAATTTGGCACTGCCAGGAAGGCTGACTGCCTCGCACTGCGGGTGTATCTGACACCTCACTAAGGCAATTTAGCACTGGCTAGCAAAATCACAAATGTACTTATTTTTCTAGGAATTACCCCATAGTGATATTCACACATCAGTAGTTAAGAGCACCGACTGCTTTTCCAGAGGACCAGGGTTCGATTCCCAGCACCCACATGGTGGCTAAGAGCCACCTTTAAGCTGGGCATCGTGGCACATGCCTTTAGTCCTAGCACTCTGGAGGCAAGAGGCAGGTGGATCTCTGTGAGTTCAAGGCCAGACTGGTCTAGAGTGAGTTCCAGGCGAGTTGGGGCTATAGCGGAGAACCCTCTCTCGAAAAGGAAAAAAAAAAAAAAAAAAAAAAAAAAGAAACCAAAACACAAACAATGGATTAAATGAGTTAGTTACACTGTACTTATAAAAACCATGAAAAAGCCAGGCATGGTGGCGCACGCCTTTAATCCTAGCACTTGGGAGGCAGAGGCAGGCGGAGCATCTTTGGGAGTTCAAGGCCAGCCTGGTGTACACAGTGAGTTTTCAGGACAGCTGGGACTACAGGGAGACCCTGTTCTCAAAAAGACCAAAAAAAAAAAAAAAAAAAAAACCCAAAAAAACTTAAAATTGAAATGTATGGGGGCTGGAGAGATGGCCTAGCGGTTAAGAGCGCCGACCGCTCTTGCAGAGGACCCGGGTTCGATCCCCAGCACCCACATGGCGGCCCGAGAGCCGTCTGAAACTACAATTCCAGAAGAACTCCAGTTCCAGGGGAGTCCGACACCTCTTCTGACCTCCGCGGCTTGCACGTCACGGTGCACAGACTTGCACGCAGACAGTTACATTCATACACATACGGAAATAAATAAAATAAAAAAAAATAAATAAATTGAAATGTATTTAGGGGGTGGAGAGACGTCTCAGCAGTTAAGCTTTTTTTTTTTCTTTTTGAGACAGGGTCTCCCTGTAGTCCCAGCTGTCCTGGAACTCACTCTGTAGACCAGAACTCACTCTGTAGACCAGGCTGGTCTTGAAGTCACAAAGATCTGCCTGCCTCTGCCTCCCAAGTGCTAGGATTAAAGGCGTGCACCACCACACCCGGCCCATTGGCTGCTCTTGAAGAGGACCATCCTTAACTCCAGTTCTAGGGGATTTGGCGCCTTCTTCTGTCCTCTATGGGCATTGCAGGTAGGGGTGCACTTACCTGCAGGCAAAATACTTATACGTAGAAACTCAGGGGCTGGAGAGATGACCTAGCGGTTGGGAACGCCAACCTCTCTTGCAGAGGACCCGGGTTCGATCCCCAGCACCCACATGGCGGCCGAGAACCGTCTGAAACCCCAATTCCAGGAGAACTCCAGTTCCAGGGGAATCCGACACCTCTTTCTGATCTCCGCCGCATTGCACGACACGGGTGCACAAACTTGCATGCAGACAGTACATTCATACACATACAGAAATAAATAAAATGTGGGGCGTGTGGCGCACGCCTTTGATCTAGCACTTGGAGGCAGAGGCACGTGGATCTCTGTGAGTTTTGACGCCAGCCTGGTCTACAGAGTGAGTTCCAGGACAGCCAGAGCTACAGGGAGACCCTGTCTCGAAAAGACCAGAAAAAAAAACAAAGAAAAGAAAAAAGAAACTCAGCCGGGGGCATGGTGGCGCACGCCTTTAATCCTAGCACTCAGGAGGCAGAGCAGGCGATCTTTGTGAGTTCAAGGCCACCCTGCGTCTACAAGTGAGTTCCAGGACAGCTGGGGCTACAGGGAGACCCGTCTCGAAAAGACCAAAAAAAAAAAAAAAAAAAAAAAAGAAAACTCAGCTTGAGAGATCAGCACCCACATGGTGGCTGAGAAACCATGTTTAATTCCAGTACCAGGGGAATCCGACGCCCTCTTCTGACCTCCGAGGCATTGCACGACACGGGTGCACAAACCTATATGCAGACAGTACATTCATACACATAAAAAATAAATAAAATAAAAAAATAATAAAAAAAGAAAAAGAAACTCATCTCCAGGATGGATCAGAGAGCAAAGGACCCACCTCCAGGACAGATCAGAGAGAGGGGGGAAAAAAAAACCAGAATCAATAGAACGAATTATCTATCTATCTATCTATCTATCTATCTATCTATCTATCTATCTTATCTATCTATATCTATTTCTATTTCTTTTTCTCTGTTATTATCTTATCTAAAGAGATCTGTATCCTGGGTTACTTCCAGAGAGATCTCATTGTGGAGTCCTCTATGGGACTGTTTAGTGGGGATTTGGTGGGGATTTCTTATTTGCTTTTTCCATGCTGTTGATTTTTCTTTGTGCTTTTGGCATATGGATTTTGTTCCTTTTGTTTGTAATCTGACATGAAATTCAAGTGTTTCTTCTTGGGGGGGGAGAAAAAGAAATTAAAAAAAATTTTTTTTCCAGGCATCATGGTGCATGACTTTAATCCAAGCACTTGGGAGGCAGAGGCAGGTGGATTTCTGTGAGTTCAAGGCCAGCCTGGTCTACATAGGGAGTTTCAGGCCAGCTGGGGCTACAGGAAGACCCTGTCTCATGGGGCTGGAGAGATGGCTCAGTGGTTAAGAGCACTGACTGCTTGGGCTGGAGAGATGGCCTACCAGTTAAGAGCACCAACTGCTCTTGCAGAGGATCCAGGTTCGATCCCCAGCACCCACATGGTGCTGAGAAACCGTCTGTAACTCACAAATTCCAGAACTCCAGTCCAGGGGAATCCACACCCTCTTCTGACCTCCCGTTGGCATTGCACGACAGGGTGCACAGACCTACATGCATACAGTACATCATCACATAAATAAATAATAAAATAAAAAAAAAAAGAGCACTTGGGGGGCTGGAGAGATGGCCCTAGCGGTTAAGTGCAACCCATCGCTTTCTTAGCAGAGGACCTGGGTTTCGATCCCCACGCCACCCACATGTCGCGCCAAAGAGCCGTCGAGAACTCCAATTCCAGAACTCCCAGTTCCAGGGGGAATCCAACACCTCTTTCTGACCTCCGCCGGCATTCACGACACGGGTGCACAAAACCTGCATTGCAGGCACATACAAAAATAAAAACAAAATTAAAAAAAAAAAAAAAAAAAAAAAAAAAAAAAAAACAAAAAAAAAACAAAACAAACAAGAAAACAAAAACCAAACAAAACTTTTTTTTCTCGTGTCCCTACCTGCGGGACTCAGTTCACTAGTGGGTTTCGAGGGGAGACCCCAGACCTGAAATATAATGGTGCGAGAGAAAAGAGGAGACTAAGTGAGGTTGTCAAGGTCTGTCTTAATGAAATAAAAGCGGTTACATTTATACTAGGAAGTAAGGAGGGGGAGGACTGTGGGGATAGTTAGGGCAAAGATGATCTGGCATGACTTGCAAAACTGTTTAAGATAAAGCTTGGAATGTCCTGTGGGCTGAAACATCCTGAGGCTTATCTTCAGCAAACATTAGCATAATCCCAGATCCGTGCTGGGCAAGCAGGGCATGTCTGGGCCTGTCCAGGCTGGACTGTGTCTCGGTCTCCAACATTTCTGGTCTTTTCGAGACAGGGTCTCCCTGGAGCTCCAGGCTGTCCTGAAACTCACTGTGTAGACCAGGCTGGCCTTGAACTCACAAAGATCTGCCTGCCTCTGCCTCCCAAGTGCTAGGATTTAAAGGCGTGCACCACCCACAGCCCAGCCAACACTTTTTTTTTTTAAGAGAGGGGGCTTAAATACTGTGTGGTGGTGCTATTGCCTTTAATCTCAGCACATCGGGAGGCAAGGCAGCGGGTCTTTGTGTAGTTCAAGGCCAGTCTGTCTACCAAAGTGAGTTCCTAGGACAGCTGGGGCTACAGGGAGACCCTTCTCAAAAAAAAAAAGCCGATCGGGGTGCTATATGAGGCATTACTGTCGCTATAGTATAGAATCTGAATCTGCANAAAAAAAAAAAAAAAAAAAAAAAAAAAAGGATTAACCTGGTCCTGAAGGAATATGAGGGGTGGGATGTTGCCGAGATGTGAAATGTGACTAATCCTGTAAGTAATTTGGTCAACAAGTTACGACAAAACGCCAGTCTGAGTCTACTTATTCCTGTTCCCATGTTAACCCTAATCCCTAGCCTTATTAGGAAGAGTATCAGGTGACCAGTTCCTTTAGATCGAGAGATGCCCAAAAGGAGCACAAGGAGAGGTTGGTTGTGAAGGGCAATTTGGATATCAAGAGTGATGAATACCATGGTGGAGGTGATGAGGTGATGGTCCTTTTTTTTTGGTCTTTTTGAGATATGGTCTCCCTGTAGCTGTAGCTGGCCTGGAATTTACTATGTAGATCAGGCTGGCCTTGAACTCATAGAGATCTGCCTGCCTCTGCCTCTGGAGTGCTGGGATTAATGGTGTGCTCCACCACATCTGGATACTTTTGGGGTTTAGGACACACAGTTGGTCATCAGAAGGGAACTGAAGGACTTGTTTGTTTTATTCACTTTGCTTTTCTGGAAGGGATTTTTAAATATGTCTTTTACATTTATTTATTTGTGTGTGTGTCCACCTGTGAAGACACCATAGTACCTGTGTGAACGTCTGTTCTGGTAAGTTTTCCTCATCAACTTGTGATAAGGCGCCTCAAGATCGTCCATCATGCCATTTTTTTTTTAATTTTTTATTTATTCTTGTATGTGTATGAGTGTATCTTCTGCATGTAGGTTGGTGCACCCATGTCGTGCAATATCTCGGAGGTCAGAAGAGGGCGTCAGATTCCCCTGGAACTGGAGTTAAAGATAGTTCTCAGCCGCCATGTGGGTGCTGGGGATTGAACCCGGGTTCTCTGCAAGAGCAGTCGGTGCTCTTAACCACTAGGCCATCTCTCCAGCCCCCCATCATGCCATATTATGAGCCTCAGCTGAGCCCAGTAGTTAAAACTTAACTCAAAGTATGGGAATTAAGTTTAAATCAGTTGAACTGGGACAGGAGTTTTTTTATTTTTTTATTTTTTTTTATGTGTATGAGTGTATTGTCTGCATGTAGGTTTGTGCACCCGTGTTGTGCAATGCCTTGGAGATCAGAAGAGGGCATCAGATTCCCCTGGAACTGGAGTTAAAGATGGTTCTCAGCCATCATGTGGGTGCTGGGAATCGAACCTGGGTCTTCTGCAAGAGCAGTCGGTGCTCTTACCCGCTAAGCCATCTCTCCAACCTGGGACAGGAGTTTTGAGAATGGGTCAGAGTGTACCTAGTTGTTTAGAAACTAACCCCTTCTGCGTGGCTTGTTCTTTATGCTTGGCTTGCTTTTAGAGACTAGAAATTGTGAGAGGTGCTTACCACCCCTAAGCTTGAGAACTTAAACTTTTTGCCTCTGGATATGGGTTTTTTGTTTTATTTTATTTTATTTTTTTGGTCTTTTCGAGACAGGGTCTCCTTGTAGCCCCAGCTGTCCTGGAACTCACTCCGTAGACCAAGTGCTAGGATTAAAAAAATCTTTGGCTGGGCGTGGTGGCGCATGCCTTTAATCCTAGCACTTGGGAGGCAGAGGCAGGCAGATCTTTGTGAGTTCAAGGCCAGCCTGGTCTACAGAGTGAATTCCAGGACAGCTGGGGCTACAGAGAGACCCTGTCTTGAAAAGACCAAAAAAAAAAGAAAAAAAAAGTAAGAATGTTGAAAGAAATACAGATAATGGAGCTCAGGCATGTGAGGTTTCAGAGGGAAGCAAAGGTTTGTCAGGGCTGACCATGTGATTTTTTTTTTTTAATTTATTTTGGTATGTGTATGAATGTACTGTCTGCATGCAGGTCTGTGCACCCATGTCGAGCAATGCCGCGGAGGTCAGAAGAGGGTGTTGGATTCCCCTGGAACTGGAGTTCTCCTGGAATTGGAGTTTCAGACAGGTCTCAGCCACCATGTGAGTGCTGGGGATCAAACCCGGGTCCTCTGTAAGAGTGGTCGATGCTCTTAACCGCTAGGCCATCTCTCCAGCCCCTTTTTTATTTTAGGTTTTTATTTTTTTTGACCCATGAGTCTCAAAAAGGCAGTTGTTATACACATACCTATAGGCAGGAATCAAGGTGTAAATTTCATTAAATTTACCCAAGCTGTTTTGGATGACTGTATGTTGTTAATTTGGGAAGCAAACTTAATTCCTTAAGTTAAATTATCCTACAGGTAAAAGAGAATGTTACAAGATGATACTGTATAACACAAAATTCATAGAGAACATTTGTATACNTGGGTATGGTATGAATGTATTGTCTGATGCAGGTCTGTGCACCCTTGTCCGAGCAATGCCGAGGAGGTCAGAGGAGGGGTGTTGGATTTCCCCTGGAACTGGAAGTTCTCCTGGGAATGGAGTTTCAGACGGTTTTTCAGATTATTTCTCAGCCGCCACTTGGGTGCCGGGATCAAACCCGGGTCCCTCCTGGGTAAGAGTGGTCGATGCTCTTAACTGTTAGGGCATCTCTCCAGCCCCATGTGATATTTTGAATTAAGAATCTGTGATTGCTGGCCAGCTGGAGCCAAAGAATCAACTTCAATTAACAAGCCAGCAAACTCTCAGTGGAAGCTTTTGTTGGGGTGCTGTGTACTGAGAACAATGGTTGATTCAATCAATACTGAGCTGAAATATCATGTGATTAAAGTAATCAAAATCATTGAGGTGAGGAGCTAGAAAGAAGACTCCGTGGTTAAGAGAGCATCTTATTGTCCCCCAAAAGAAAAAGAAAAATAAAAAAGAGCACTGGTTGCTACCCTTTAAGAAAGGGGGGACCCCCCTCCCCCCTAAGGTTCAATTCCAGTACCCACATGCATCTAAACAAACCACATGGAACTCCAGTTCCAGGGGAATCTGACATTATCTTCTTCTGACCCCCAGGGGTACTGCATGAGATGGGTGTATTTAACACACATGCAGGCAAGTACACATTTACACACATAAATAAATAAAAATAAATACAATTTTTGTTTGGTTTTAGTTTTGTCTTTTTTTTTTTTTTTTTATTTATTTACTTTGTCTTGGCCTGGAACTCACTGTGTAACCAGGCTGTTCTTGGAAACTCAGATTATGATCTGGCAGGCCTCTGGCCTCTAAGAGTGCTGGATTAAAGGTGTGGCCCATCATGCCCAGCTTAATAAAATGTTTTTTAAAAGCATTGAGGTGAAATATCCTGGGAAGTAGTTTCTCTGGATCGGCACACTGAAGCTGAAGTCCAGCGAGAATCATGACTGCATTTCAAAGCTGAATTTGGCAATGTGTAAAAGTCTCCCACATGGTACTGGTTTTTGAGGGCATGTAGGATGCATGATTGAAGGGTTCATGGAGAGTGGTTGAAGCCTGGCACCAGGTGGCAGGGTAGAAGTCCCTAAAGAGAGGCCAGGAGAAGGGGAGCTTCATCCTCTGAAGGAGAAGCCCAGCTGCAGTGGAGATCCCGCAGGGACTGGAGATTCTCCAAGGAACCATGGTGGCTGACCACGCACAGACCGTGGGTTTGTGTGAAAGTGGAATGATTGTCCTAAGTCCTAACGACAGAGTTCTGTGTGCTGCAATGGCTGAGCTGAGAAGTGGGACTTTCTTTTTTTTTTTTTTTTTTTTTTTTTTTGTCTTTTTTGAGACAGGGTTCCCTGTAGTCCCGCTGTCCTGTGACTTCACCTCTGTAGACCGTAGGCTGGCCTTCTTGAACTCACAAAGATCTACTAAATAAACTATAATTGCGCCGTGTCGAGCTGGCCACTGCCTCCCGACGTGAGCTAGGATAAGGTGGGCGCCACCACGCCCGGCGAGAAGTGGGACTTCTTAAGCCCTTCAGAACCCAGAGGATTACATCATGATTGAGCTCCGATGTCAGACGCTGAGCTACACTACTCGACTTGTTTTGCTTCACTGTTACTGTTTTACACCCTAGTTATTCCCTTTTTGAGTAAGAGAGTAGTTAACTAGTTTTGTATTTTACTGAAGCCCACAATTGAGAGACTGAACTTTTTTTTTTTTTTTTTCGTCTTTTTGGAGACAGGTTTCTCCCTGTAGTTTTCAGGGCGTTGTCCTGGAACTCCACGTCGTGTATGACTGGCTGGCCTTTTAACCTCACAAAGATCTACCTGCCTCTGCTTCCCAGGTCAGGGCATTGACAAGGAGTGAACTAGCTTATTGCCTGCGAGAGATTATGGGAACTTTTTTTTTTTTTTTTTTTTTTTTTTTGTCTTTTTGAGAACAGGGTCTCCCTTCTAAGCGTCCCAGCTGGCCTGGAGCTCACTATGTAGGATTCCACAGGCAGGGCCTTGAACTCACAAAGATCCGGCCTGCCTCTGCCTCCCAAGTGCTAGGAATAAGGCGAGCGCGCACAACCGCGCCAGATTGTGGCTAGACGCCCGGCTAGAGATTTGGGACTTTTAAAGAGACACTGAACCTTATTAACTTTGGAAGATAAGGTCTTACTGTAGAACTCTGGCTGGCCTGACACTCTGCAGAGCAAACTGATCTTGAATTTACAGAGATCTGCCTGCCTCTGTCTCCTGAGTGCTGGGATTAAAGGCATGTATCATCATGTCCACTGAAACACTGAACTTTTTTTGAGACAGGGTCTCCCAATAGCCCCAGCTAGCCTAGAACTCACTCTGAACTTTTTTTTATTGTATGCGTGTGTATATTAGTGTTTTGTCTGCATGTATGTAAGCGTACCACATGCATGCAGTGTCCACCAAGGACAGAAGAGGGTGTTAGATCCCCTGGAACCAGAGTTACGGATGGTTGCTGGCCACTATCTGGGTGCTGGGAATCAACCCCAGGTCCTCTGGAAGAACAGCAAGTGTCCTTAACTGCTGAGACTGCTGAGCCATTTCTCCAGCCCTGAAACATTGAACTTCCCTGAGGGAGGGGGGCTTGGTATTTTTGAAACAGGGTCTCCCCATAGCCCCAGCTGTCCTGGAACTCACTATGCAGACCAGGCTATCCTTGAACTCATGAAGATCCACCTGCCTGTGCCTCCTGAATGCTGAGATTATAAGCATGTGTCACCATGCCTGGGTTGATGAATTTCTTTTTATCTTATATGTATGTGTTTTGCCTGTATGTATGTATGTATGTATGTATGTATGCTTGTATGTATGTATGTAAGTGTACTTGTGTTCTGTGATGCCTGTGGAGGCCAGAGGAGTATCAGATTCCCTGGAGCTGGGGTTCCAGATGGTTGTTAGCTGCCATGTGAATGCTGGGAGCCACACCCAGGTCCTCTGCAAATGCTGTGAACTGCTGAGCCATCTCCGCAGCACACAATTGTGGGACTCAAAGCTGTGCTGTGCTTTACATTCGGATAGGACGTGAGATCTTGGGGATAAACAAGAAAGCAAAGTGACTGTTTAACAGTGACGGGTTGGGTGTCAAGTTGACAAGAGTGATGTCCTGATTAGTTTGCGGTTTTTTTGTTGTTGGTTTGTTTTTTTTTGGTATTTTTGAGGCTGGGTCTCCCTTTTAGTCCCAGCTGGCCTGGAGCTCGCTCTGTACACCAGGCTGGCCTTGAACTCACAGAGATCTGCCTGCCTCTGCCTCCCAAGTGCTGGGATTAAAGGCGTGCACCACCACACCCGGTACCCCGATTAGTTTTTTTTTTTTAATTTTTTTTTTTATTATTTATCTTTGTATGTATATGAATGTACTGTCTGCATGCAGGTCTGTGCACCCGTGTCGTGCAATGCCGCGGAGG
>VZQC01001733.1:3125604-3137529 GCA_009823505.1 Rhizomys pruinosus | reverse complement strand
TGAGAAGTGAACTCAGAAAGACATGATTTTTTAATTAATTTTATTTATTTCTGTATGTGTATGAATGTACTGTCTGCATGCAAGTTTGTGCACCCGTGTCGTGCAATGCCGCGGAGGTCAGAAGAGGGTCTCGGATTCCCCTGAAACTGGAGTTCTTCTGGAACTAGAGTTTCAGACGATTCTTGGCTGCCATGTGGGTGCTGGGGATCGAACCCGGGTCCTCTGTAAGAGCAGTCGGCGCTCTTAACCGCTAGGCCATCTCTCCAGCCCAGAAAGACATGCTTTTAAACGTGAGTCATCTCTCCAGCCTGTGATTCTTGTAAAAAGAGGTATAGGGGCTGGAGAGATGGCTCAGCAGTTGAGTGCTGACTGCTCTTGCAGAGGACCTGGGTTCGATTCCCAGCACCCACATGGCGGCTGAGAACGTCTTTAACTCCAGTTCCAGGGGAATCCGATGCCCTCTTCTGACCTCTGCAGCACTGCACTACATGGGTGCACCAACCTACATGCAGACAGTACATTCATACACATAAAAAATAATAAACAACAAAAAAAGAAAAATGAGGTACAAATGCCATGTGCTTCTTCATGCTGTAAGCATGGAGCCACGAGAGATACTGGAGAAGGCGTCCAGGCAGCTGAGGATAGGCACCCAGTCTCAGGGTGAGGAAGTTACAGAGTCCCAGAGCATCGTGACTGCTGTAGGGAAGACAGGTTTGTCCACAGGGCAAGGCTGAAGCTTTCTGGAGAAAAATCTCCACAGTGCAGGTGAAGAACAAGCCTGATGTACATAGCAAGCTTCAGACCAAGTGGGGCTACAAAGTGAGGCCATGCCTCAAACAGGAAAAAAAAATAAGGTGGATAGCAGTAGAAGCCACTCAACATCAACCCATGGCCTACACACACACACACACACACACACAGACACACACACAGACACACATGCACAAGTACCCATATACGCATGTGCACACACAAACGTGGACTCATACGTACATTATACACACATCTCCAAGATAGAAAGTGAGAAAATATTTTTTTAGTTTATTTTTGTATGTGTATGAATGTACTGTCTGCATGTAGGTCTGTGCACCTGTGTTGTGCAATGCTGCGGAGGTCAGAAGTGGGTCTCGGATTCCCCTAGAACTGGAGCTCTGGAATTGGAGTTACAGACGGTTCTTAGCCGCCATGTGGGTGCTGAGGATCAAACCCGGGGCCTCTGCAGAGCAGTCGGTGCTCTTAACCGCTAGGCTATCTCTCCAGCCCGAAAATATCTATTTTTTTTTAAATTTTATTTATTTCTGTATGTGTATCAATGTACTGTTTGCATGCAGGTTTGTGCACCCGTGTCATGCAATGCTGCGGAGGTCAGAAGAGGGTGTCAGATTCCCCTGGAACTGGAGTTCTCCTGGAATTGGAGTTACTTAGCCGCCATGTGGGTGCTGGGGATTGAACCTGGGTCCTCTGCAAGAGCAGTTGGTGCTCTTAACCGCTAGGCTATCTCTCCAGCCCCTCTAATTTTTTTTTTTTTTATGGTGACTAGCTGGTTGGTCTCTGTTGAAATGATCCCCATGTTGCTGGCACCATAAGCCATCCCAGTCTGGAGCCAGCTGAGTGTCTCTGAGCAGGGCGTGAGAACTGTTCTCAGCTTCTTAGACCTGGAGCTTCTTGGGATAAACACAGTGGATACACACTCATCATCTTCTGTCTTTCTCATGGTGGACCCAGCTGTCAGGGAACTTGATGGTAGAACAGGCATGCTTGCTTCTCCCAAGATTTTCCTGTCTCATGCGTGTGCCTCCATGCTTCACTGCACTTAAAAAAATGCATGGCGTGGGAGTGGAGTACGTGTTGGTGTGGCACACACCTGTAATCCATTACTCAGGACTTCCCAGCCAATGAGAGATCCTGTCTCAAAGGAGGTGGATGGCATTCCTGAGGATGACACAGGAGTTTGTCATCTGGCCTCCACCTGCATGTATACATGCATGTTCACATGTATGTACACATGCATGTTCACATGTATGTACACCCTCATGTTCCCTCTCCCATTTGCACACATAAGAATAAATTGAGAAGCCGGGCACTGTGGCACACACCTTTAATCCTAGCACTCGGGAGGCAGAGGCAGGAAGATCTCTGTGAGTTCAAGGCCAGCCTGGTCTACAGAGCAAGTTCCAGGACAGCTGGGGCCACAGGGGAGACCCTGTCTCAAAAACACCAAAATGAATAAATAAATAAATAAATAAATAAATAAATAAATAAATAACTGGAGAAATGGTTCAGTCAATAAAGAGCTTGGTGCACAATCATGAGGACCTGAGTTTGGGTCCCCAATACCCATGATAAAACCAAGTATGGCAGCCTGGCTGTGTAATCCCAGAGCTGGGGCAGTGGAGACAGGGGTATGGGACTCACTGCCCAGCCAGCCTGGCGAATTGGTGAGCTCAAGGTCCAGTGAGAGATGCTGTCTCAAAAAATAAAGTGGAGAAGCGATTGAGAAAGATGCCTGTACTGTGGTCTTTACACATGATACACATGTACCTGTATGCACACACAATACACATGTACACACTCGTGTGTACTCACATACATGTGTACTCACACCCACAAAAAATGAATTGACGCAGTGTTTGAAAAACCAGAAAATAACCTAAATGTTCATCAATAAACTGGATTAACTGGGGCATATCCAAACAAGAGAATACTATGTAGTGATTTACCTGAATAGCTAAGCGTGACATGTATCAGCATGACTACGTATTATATATATATATATATATATATATATATATATATTTTTTTTTTTTTTTTTTTTTTTTTTTTTTTTTTTTTTANTCCTCCACTCAAAAGGAACACCTATCAGGCAGGACCTACCAGCAAGCTGGAAAACAAGGAAGGCTGATGCAGAATGACAAGGCCCAGAGCCTTGTGGGAAAGTGCCCTGGCTGCCTCCTAAGCACTCACCGCAATGCACTGCCGCATGATGCAGCTCTGCTTCATGCGCCCAGGGCCTCCAAACTTCTTCATGTCCTTGCAGAAGTGGCACTCTCCGCACTCGGTCCGCAGGCAGGCCTCGCACTTGCGGCATCGCGTCCGGCGCCGGCGAGCTCCCGCAGTTGTCCGGTTGGCAGCCAACTTCACTGCAGAAGCCGGGCCCAGCTTGCCCTTGGGCCGACCCACTGCCCGATTCTAGAGAACAGATGGGACAAATGAGATGAGATGATGTAGGGGTGGACAGGTGCCTAGGAGAGGGTGTCAGGTTGAGCTATATCCCCAAGAAAAGGATGCCGAACGAAGCTCTAACTTTGATACTTCAGAAGGTAACCATATGGAGAAGAGAATTCAGAAGTAACTAGGTTAAAGGAGGTCATTCAGGTAAGCCCTAATCATATGATGAGGGAAATTTGGAAAAAAGGTAGACATGCACAGTGAGGACACATGTGAAGATACAGGGAGAAGTGGCCATATGACTGGAATGTTGTCTACAAACCACAAAATACACAGATCAACCCCAGAAACCAGGAGAAGGCAAGGAAGGGTCCTCTAGTTAACCCTTTGCAATAAAATTATGCTTGATCTTGAACTTCTGGTTTCCAAAACTGAATTCAAGGCCCTATGGGCTTAAGCACCCTTCTAGCACATCATCAGATAACTATTACAGAGAGCACCCTATGGGACAAGACAGGCCCCTGCCCACCACTCTGACCTCCTGCATAGTCAGGCTGTGCATCCTTGGAAGAGTGACACAGGGTCACACACAATGCCTCTGATACCTCTTCCAGAACCACAGCCTCTCTGCACTTGGCTAAGCAGCACATTGCACAGGACCAGTTCAGACATATTTTGGGGAGTTTTCCCTGCTCTCTTGGGTTCAGGGGTCTAGCACTCATGAGAGTGTCTCCCTTAAGCTGGGTTCTCCTGAAATGGGGCACAGGAGAGCTGTTAATCACAGGGATCTCATGCACTACTGTAAACTGTGAGATGCCCTGGCACCCAGAGACACTGGAAGAATAGAACCCCTGACTTCAGAGGCTCTCCCTAATTAGACTTCAAGTATGTCTTTCTTGGGAACTTGGAAGAGAGCACATCAAAACAGAGCAGTGCTCAGCTGGGTGTGGGGGTGCATGCCTTTAATTCCAGCAGAGGCAGGTGGATCTCTGAATTCAAGGCCGGCCTGGTCTATATAGCGAGTTCCAGGCTAGCTGGGACTAAAGGGAGACCTTGTCTCAAAAAGACCGGGGGGGGGGGGTCTCAATGCTCAACAACAGTCTGGCTAGGCAGCTATAGTTCTTGCCTCTAGTCCCCACTTACTGGCCACCAGCCCTAGAGCCTACAGCAAACCCAGGATGTATGGCAGAGCTACTGAGCTAACTAAGGGCCACTGTCCCTCAAGAATCTGAGGATGGGGGCTGGAGAGATGGCTCAGTGGTTAGAAGAACCGACTGCTCTTGCAGAGGACCTGGGTTCGATTCCTAGCACACATATGGCAGCTAAGCACCGTCTTAACTCCAGTTCCAGGGGAATCAGATGCTCTCTTCTGACCTCTGCGACATTGCACGACACGGGTGCACCAACCTACATGCAGACAGTAATTCATACACATAAAAAATAATAAATAAAAAAATATAAAATATATAAAAAAAAGAATCTGAGGATGGACCAAGATGGCAGGTAACGCTGTTTGAACCATCTTTTTTGCAGCATGAGTGTACTGCGACAAGTTTAAGTTTAGTCTCTCTGCTAGGGAGGAATAGCTCATATGGAAACCCACAAATCTGCTTAAAGTCACTTTCCAGGCAATTCCTCAACCTCAAAGTTCTATCATTTGTTACACTTGGCACTTCACAAAAACTCTCATCCTATTAAGCCACAGGCCTGAAGAGCAGCCTGGCCATCTTCCAGAGGCCCTCTCCCATAACACATAACTGACTCCCCCAGGGCTGCTCAGGACATCCACCTACATTAGAAGAAAAGGAGGGGCTGGAGAGATAGCCTAGCGGTTAAGAGCACCGACTGCTCTTGCAGAGGACCCGGGTTCGATCCCCAGCACCCACATGGCAGCTGAGAACCGTAACTCCAATTCCAGGAGAACTCCAGTTCCAGGGGAATCCGACGCCCTCTTCTGACCTCCACGGCATTGCATGACACAGGTGCACAAACCTACATGCAGACAATACATTCACACACATAAATAAATAAAATAAAATAAATTTTTTTTATTAAAAAAAAAAAAAAAAGGAGTCTACCTTTCCCCACGAACACAGCTTCACTGCCAATCTCACATACCATGTTCTTTCAGAGTCACTTTCCTAGTAGCTCACAACATTCAGTGAAGCTGCCAAAGCTCTGCAGGCCCAACTGCTCAAAGTAAAAGGTCTGAACCCAACTTTCTATTGTAACTTTTCTGGGCAGTACACTCTGACTGCTTTGTGGATGGGGAACAAAGATGAGCAGGGCCCCAGGCCTACAAAGCTACCCACAGTCAACACAGTTTCCAACTAGTCCACCCTCCCACAAGTCACTCTTCTTCCAAGTAGCAAGAGGGTACCACAGACCTCCTCTTGCTGTCCTTACAGTGAGGTCTGGGCTGCCTCTAGTTACACTCAGTGAACAGGTCTACCATGTACACATCTTTAGTGGGATACACCTGCCTACACACTGCATATGTCAGTTCAAATACAGATCTGCCATCAAATATGTATACCACAATCAGTTCCCAGATCTTTAAAAAATTTTTTTTTAATTTTATTTATTTCTGTATGTGTATGAATGTACTGTCTGCATGCAGGTTTGTGCACCCGTGTCGTGCAATGCCGCGGAGGTCAGAAGAGGGTCTCGGATTCCCCTGGAACTGGAGTTCTCCTGGAATTGGAGTTTCAGACGGTTTTCGGCCGCCATGTGGGTGCTGGGGATCGAACCCGGGTCCTCTGTAAGAGCAGTCGGTGCTCTTAACTGCTAGGCCATCTCTCCAGCCCTGTTTACATTTCTTTAGCATATTGGCGATAGGCGAGCACAATTACGCTCTAGCCCTTGATTTTTTTTTTCTCTGTAAGGTCCTGTTATTTGTCTGTTTATTTGAATTTTTGTCATGCGGTATTGTTACTTTTGTAGTGAGACAGTCAATGAGAATATTCTTAACATTCAGGACATGGACAACGGCACTGTTTGTGAGAAGCCTGTTCAAAAAAAAAAGTCTTTGTTAGTAGTACATGTGCTTAATGTGAGTGAGGTCCTGGGTTCGAAATCCTACCATCAGACTAACAATGATAATATTTCATTGCATTGTAGCTGTATAAAATTCTTGATTTTTACTTAAAAATTTCCACTTATTTTGTGTTGTGTGTGTGCTCCAACACTGCACACGTGGAAGTCAGGGGACCACTGGCGGAGGTGATTCATTATATGTGTTCTGGGGATCAAACTCAGCTCACCAGGCTTGGGAGCAAGTGCCTTTACCGCAGAGCCTTCTCGCTGGCCCTACTTCATTTATACTATCCCCATGCTATTAAGAGTCCAGTACTTCTTCTTTTTTTGGTCTTTTTGAGACAGGGTCTCCCTGTAGCTCTGGCTGTCCTGGAACTCACTCTGTAGACCAGGCTGGCCTTGAACTCACAAAGATCTGCCTCCCTCTGCCTCTCAAGTGCTAGGACTAAAGGCGTGTGCCCCCACGCCCAGCTCATTATTTCTTTAAACTCGTTTCCACTGGAGTAATGACCCCTTGGGGGGATAGTTTTTTAAATTTCTCTTTTCATTTATTATTTTTATTTTATGTGTATGAATATATTACCTTCATATTCCTAAGGGCACTCATGTCGGGCAATGTCCTCGGAGGTCTGAAGAGGGCGCCGGATTCCCTAGAACTGGAGTTAAGAACAGTTAGCCACAATATGGGTGCTGGGAATCGAACCCAGATCCACTGAAGGAGCAGTCAGTACTCTTAACTGCTGAGCCACCTCTGCAGCCCCAATTTTTAAAATTTCTGACATTCATTTTTGTGTTTTCAGTGCCTTGCAACAACGTGAAGGCATTCAGTAAATATCTGGGTGAAAGAAGGTATTGGGCCAGGCCCCTGCCAGCCCTTTGGTTATAGTTCAGGCATAATGGACCCAAGCTCTTGGGTAATTCACTCCAGCTCAGAGCCAGGTGTTCTGCCATCAGCTCAGGCTCCTGGCGATTCTGCCAGCTGAGTTCTGTCCTCTGGTTGGCTCCCGTTGGCAAAACTCTTTACTCTGTTTTTGTCTTTTTTGAGACAGGGTCTCCCTGTAGCCTCAGCTGTCCTGAACTTACTATGTAGACCAGGCTGGTCTTGAACTCACAATGGTGGGATTAAAGGCAATCGATACCACGCCCCAGCTGGCTAGCTTCCTTTTTTTTTTTTTGAGACAAGGTCTCCCTGTAGTCCCAGCTGTCCTGGAACTCACTGTGTACATAGACCAGGCTGGCCTTGAACTCACAGAGATCCGCCTGCCTCTGCCTCCCAAGTGCTAGGATTAAAGACCTGTGCCACCACGCCGGGCAGCTTCCTTACCTTTTTTTTTTTTAATTTTTTTTTTAATTTTATTTATTTCTGTATGTGTATGAATGTACTGTCTGCATGCAAGTCTGTGCACCCGTGTCGTGCAACGCCGCGGAGTTCAGAAGAGGGTCTCGGATTCCCCTGGAACTGGAGTTCTCCTGGAATTGGAGCTTCAGACGGTTCTCAGCCGCCATGTGGGTGCTGGGGATCGAACCCGGGTCCTCTGTAAGAGCGGTNTTTTTTTAAATTTTTTATTTATTTTTGTATGTGTATGAGTGTACTGTCTGCATGTAGGTTTGTGCACCCATGTCGTGCAATGCTGCAGAGGTCAGAAGAGGGTCTCGGGTTCCCCTGGAACTGGAGTTCTCCTGGATTGGAGTTTCAGACGGTTTTCGGCCGCCATGTGGGTGCTGGATCAAACCCGGGTCCTCTGCAAGGGCAGTCGGTGCTCTTAACCGCTAGGCTATCTCTCCAGCCTCCCATTCCTTACCTTTTAAATGCAGATAATAAAAGCATCTCTTCTCAGGAAGAGTGGGGGACCATAAGAGATAATTCACGAAAACCTCTTAGCTCACTGTCAGGCAGAGGATAAAATAAGCTCCTGAAAGACACTCTTGTGGAAACATGGAAGTAGTGAGTGAAAGCAATGTCAGGGTGATGTTCAGTTGTTGAGCACTTACTATGTGCCCCATACAACTCTCTGGAAGCTGCAGGGAGTCTGATGGTTTCCTGGAATTTGGGGTTTCAGGTGGACCACCAGGAATGGTGGCGACCGTGGTATTCCAGAAGTCACTCCCTGCTTATAAAATGCGCCGGAGTCTGAGGCATGTGCGTGCCCATGGGCGGCCAGACAAGCGCTGGAATCGGAGGTGAAAACCAGTCCTTTGAGCCTCAGTTCCAAGGCTGAACTATGTTAACTGCATCTACACAGTCTGTTTAGAGCTTTCACCTGCCGCAGGACCTGAGGGATCTCGTGACCGCGCAAACCCTTTCCCCAAGCGAAGACTCAAAACGCCTTAGTAGGTCGGTGGCGGTGCTCCAGCTTCCAACCACGCGCGCTGGGTGCAAGGTCCCTCTCCAGGCATGCGCACTGGCCCGCGGCGCAGCCCGTCAGGCACTGCGGTAGATGCCCCGGGACTGCCAGGACCCTGAGCCAACATGGCGGCGCCCAGCGGAGTAGAGGCCGCGGTCCCCGACGAAGGCGAAGGCGACGGCAGGCGCTTTGGATCCTGGCTGGACCGACGGTTGGACGCCCTGGGAGTGGATCGGGCGGTTTACGGCGCCTATATACTTGGTGTCCTGCAGGAGGAGGAGGAGGAAGAGAAGCTGGACGCTCTGCAGGGTATCCTCTCTGCGTTCCTGGTGAGTAGTCGGGACCCACTCCGTCAACCTCACAGATCTGAGAACACGGGTCAGTACTTCGCACCCCACTTCTTTGGCAGCTTAGAAGTATATAATCGGAGCCCTGGGACATGGGAGAAGTGGTTGCTCCTCACCTAGATTTTGGGAAGCCCGAGGTTGCAGGTGCATGGAGAGATGATTTGCCTTTATTCCTGGGAACAAGGCCCCTAGGATGGCTTTGAAAAGTGGTCTGAAGCCGGGCGTGGTGGCCACGCCTTTAATTCTAGCACCTGGGAGGCAGAGGCAGGCGGATCTTTGTGAGTTCAAGGCCAGCCTGGTCTACACAGTGAGTTCCAGGACAGCTGGGGCTACAGAGACACCCTGTCTCGAAAAGAAAAAAAAAAAGTGTTCTGAAGACACTGAAGTGGCTAGAGTTTTTCATAAACTTCGAACAACTAATTCTATTCCCGTCTGATTGTAGAGATTTCTACCCATTAGGAGGCAGTCCCAGGACTGTCCATTGACAAAAGCCTATAGGAATTCATATTCATTCTCTTCTTTTCTCTCTCTGTCTCCTCTCTCATTTTTTGGTGCGGGGGGGGGGGCGAGGGGGCGGGACGGGACGGGACAGGACAGGGTCTCCTTGTAGTTCTTCCTGGCCTGGAACTCGATATATAGACTAGGCTGGCTTCCATCTCATAGAGATCTGCCTGCCTCTGCCTCTCAAGTGCTGGTATCAAAGGCATGTGTTACCACACTGGCAGGAAATTCAGTCATTATTGATGTGTGTTGTGTGTTGTGTAGGGAAAGATCAGAAAAACAGATTTGGAGTTTATCCTCTAAGAAGGAGAGTCGTGCTTGCTGTGGCATGATGCATGTCTATAATCCCAGCACTTGGGCAGCTGAGGCAGGAGGATAGCAACTTTAAGGCCACCCTGTACTTACAAATCTAGACTCCATCAAAACAAAACAACAACAAAGAGGGCAGACTTATGAATTCAGAAATGTGTACTTCAAAGTTGTGTTTGTTTAGCAAATGACCAAGATGAACACTTTTCCAAACCGATTATCTGATCATTTGTGGGGCCTAGCTCCCAACACAGTTAATTAGATTGGATACTGTAGATTAGGTTGGTTACATGTGTTCTCTGTGACTGTCCTGCAAAGTTTTTCCTTTTAAATACAGCAGGTTCAAAAGCAGAATTTACCAGCATCCTCACTAAATACTGTAGAAATGGTTGTCTTTATCCTCATTTAAGGGGGCTCTTGGAAACCAAACTATGAATCAGAGGCATTATCCTTTGGCATCTAACAGAATGAGCAGGTTTTGAAGAATGGGTTAAAATGTTGTCCTTAAAGTCAGTTTTCAGGGACTGTTAAAGAGAATCAAAAGGTGTGATGAACAGATATAGATTCAACCAAAAGTAATTTTTGGATATGGGACACCTGCTAGGAAACACACTCAAGTATAGTATTGAGCACAGGCTTAAAATATAATACTGGTGCAGCTGTCCCCAATCCCTTTGGCAAGAACCCCTTGGTCTATAAATGGAAAAGCTTTAACATGTCTTGTGAGGCAGTTTAGAAGTTCAGTGGGAATACAACACAGGAAATTCTTTCCTTGGACCCTGAATTGGAGATTATAGGAGGAAAAGAATAAGAGGTGAGGAATTTTAGTTTTTAACTGCAGCTGGGAAGTTTCTAAAGACTCCGTGAAGAAGTTGTTAAAACAACTTAGTACTAGTTCTTTAGCTCTTCTTTTTCCAGTTGTCATTGATGGAGCTCTGTGTCTGCTGATAAAGAGAAGCATGAGTTTGCTTTAGACTCTTTTTTTTTTGGTGGGGGGGTCTTTTCAAGACAGGGTCTCCCTGTAGCCATAGCTATCTGGAACTCACTCTGTAGATCAGGCTGGCCTTGAACTCACAAAGATCCACCTGCCTCTGCCTCCCAAGTGCTAGGATTAAAGGCGTGGCGCCACCACGCCCGGCTTGCTTTAGACTCTTAACAGACTCCTGGTAAGAGAGACAAAGTTATGTAGAAACATTTGGTTCTTCATATCTGACGCTTGTACAGAAGAGCGATTTTCCTTTCTCTGTCCAATTTTCACACCATGTTTAAGTTCTCAGAGTTTTCTGACTCCCATCTATATATATAAAAACTGACTCTAGGAGCTGGAGAGATGGCCTAGCGGTTAAGAGCGCCGACCGCTCTTACAGAGGACCCGGGTTCGATCCCCAGCACCCACATGGCGGCTGAGAGCCGTCTGAAACTCCAATTCCAGGAGAACTCCAGCTCCAGGGGAATCCGAGACCCTCTTCTGACCTCCGCGGCATTGCACGACACGGGTGCACAGACCTGCATGCAGACAGTACATTCATGCACATACAGAAATAAATAAAAATTAAAAAAAAAAACTGACTCTAGGAAGAATTTCCAGAAATCATACATTAAAGCAGGAGTCCTGTTCATAAAGCAGTTGAGAACATTTTTTACAGAGCAAAAAGGACCAAAAAATGTGGTCTCTATTAAACATAATTTATAGTTCTGTTGACAGTTAGAGGCCCTTGACTTTTGTACTGAATCCCTTTCTAGAGGAAACAAGAAGTATATCCAGTCACTAGGCTGAAGTGCAGTTCACTGTTAGGGATTATGAAATTTGTTAGCAAGAATTTGAGGTAATGTTAAAGCGGTGGTATATAATCAAGAGTAAATGAGATGGGTCTGGTGGCACACGCTTTTAATCCCAGCACCTGGGAGGCAGAGGCAGGCGTGTATCTGTGAGTTCAAGGCCAGCCTAGTCTACAGAGTGAGCTTCAGGCCATCTGGGGACTAATGGGAGACCCTGTCTCAAAAAGAACAACAACAAAAAATAAATAAATAAAATAAAAAATAAAGGAATCAATAAAAGTTTCCCAGCACGCTTGTAGCCTCCATTAGTACTTTCACTGCTTGCTTGCTTGATGCATTTTACATATGTGTGTGTGTATGTGTGTGTGTATATAAAATTGATGGGCTCTTAACCACTGAGCCATCTCTCCAGCCCCTGGAAATAATCTCTGCCTGGC
>VZQC01001733.1:3110604-3120604 GCA_009823505.1 Rhizomys pruinosus | reverse complement strand
TTTTCTCTCTTGCATCATTCTTACTCCTCCCTTCCACTACCCCCAGATGAAGTTCAGGCCATTGCCACCCTAATTGAGAAGCAGGCACAGATCGTGGTAAAGCCTCGGATGGTGTCAGAAGAGGAGAAGCAGAGAAAGGCGGCCTTGCTGGCCCAGTATGCCGATGTGACAGACGAGGAGGAATATCCTTTCTGCAGGCCCAGCACCGCTGCCTGAAGCTCAGGCTGAAACGTTTGACAATTTGTAGGACTTCTGTGCAGTCACAGCCCCTTCACAATGGCAGTGATCTGGGCCTTTGTAGATGATGTTAGAAAACTTGACACTGGACTTGTATCTTTAACATATAATTGGTATATTCCTGAAAACCTCACCATAAAACAAATAATGTCTTAATGAAGCATTGGTATTGATTCTAGAACTAGACAGTGTTGTGACCCCTTGAATTTGTGGGGTGCTGTATTGGTTACTTTTCTCTTTGCCAGTAACCAAATACCTGCCAGGAAGCAACTTAAAAGAAACATTTCTTTCTTCTTCCAGTCTGAACAGATTTAGTCCAGTGGCAGGGAAGCGTGGTGGCGGGAGCAGGAGGCAGCTGGTCACATGGCATCGGCAGTCGGGGAGCAGGGACGACAGTGCTCGGCCAGCTCTCCTCTTGATTCAGTGCAGGCCCTGGCTAAGGAGGGTGCTGCCCACCTTTGGAGTCAACTCTCCTGGAAACTCTCACAGACATTCCCAGATGTTTGTTTCCGTGATGGCTCCAAATCCCATCGAGGTGAAGTCAGGAGTAACCATCACAGATGCAGGTGCTGTGTGTCGTGTCACCTTTCCCTCCCAAAACTTCCAAACCACAGTTGTCCAGGAGGATAGGTCAAAACACCAGAGATTCTGATAGAGTGGGTTTGAAGTGGAGCTCTGAGAGTTACATGTGTGTGTGTGTGTGTGTGTGTAACAGGCTCTCGTGTGGCCCCTGCTGGGCTCTCACTTGCTATTAGGCAGACCCCGTTCTAGAGTTCACTTCCACTACCCCCAGATGAAGTTCAGGCCATTGCCACCCTAGTTGAGAAGCAGGCACAGATCGTGGTAAAGCCCCGGATGGTGTCGGAAGAGGAGAAGCAGAGAAAGGTGGCCTTGCTGGCCCAGTATGCCGATGTGACAGACAAGGAGGAATGGGCTTTTAGGGAATGAGGTAGTCTATCCAGCAATTGAAGGTTTTTTTTTTTTTTCGGCCTCTAAGAATTGAGTATTCTAGAAGCTTGAGACAGTTTTCCCCAAGTTGAGATTTTCAGAGACACGTGTCCTGGGCTTATTTCCCTCCTGTCCCATTCTTCCTTGCTGAGCTCGCTTTTCCCACCCATGTCTGGATGCTTTTTCGACCCATTTTGAGATGTGTGAAGCCAAGTTTTCCAGCTGATCTTCCTTAATGTCACTCACTGAAGCAGATGAGAAAGATGATTCTGGAGCCTCCATGGTGAATCTCAGTTCTGACAAGTGTATCCTTCTCTTTGTGTGTTCCCATGTGTTTTTCCACAGAGTCCCCGTGGAGAGCTATTATATTGCTGTCACCTTATCTGAGGGCTCCCTTTGTGTTCAGAGAAGCCATACAGTGCCAGCATTGGGACCCCCATTCCTCAAAGAGCCGTAGATAGTCGCTTTGGCAGGCCCCCCAGAACGAATTTGAATCCTGACCTTCCTGCCTCTCCCTCCCAGTTCTGGGATTACAGGCATGCACCAGAAGTAACAAGGAGGTTTAAAAAAATTATTTTTTTGTGTGTATGAATGTCATGCCTGTATGTATATAAGTGCACCCATGCCATGCAATACCCATGGAGATCAGAAGAGGGCATGGGACTCCCCAGAACTGGAGTTAAGACAGTTGTTAGCCACCATGTGGGTGCTGGGAATCAAACCCAGATCCTCTGCAAGAGCAGCCTGTGCTTTTTAACCATTGAGCCATCTCTCCAGCCCCAAGGAGGTGTTTTTGTTGTTTGAGTTTTGTTTTTTGAGACAGTCTCATGTAGCCTAAGGCTAAACTGGAACTCTCTTTGTAGCTGAGACTGTTCTTGAACTCCTAGTCCTCCAGCCTTTATCTCCAGAGTCCTGAGAGCACAAGCACGTGCCACCACACCCAGCTAGGGCAAGGATTTTTCTAAGGGGCCATAACTTGTACTTCTGTAGCTCTGAGTTGCCGGAACTGTGGAAATAATATTAAAGCTTTACCTTTGTTCTCAAAAACCTTATAATTTTTGGAAGGAGAGGACAAAAGACTAGATTATTGAAGCTAAAAATGCCAATATTATTTGTCTATTGTGGAAGTTCCCCACTAACAGGTCACTCTGAGAAGCTTCCTATTGAAGGTAGATTACAAACTACCTAGCTGGGAATGGTGGCACACACCCGTAATCCCAGCACTCAGGAGGCAGAGGCAGGTGGATCTCTGTGAGTTCAAGGCCAGCTTGGTCTATGTAGAGTGTTTCAGGACAGCTAGGGCTGCAGGGACACTGAGACCCTGCCTCAAAAAGACCAAACTCCAGGGCTGGAGAGATGGCTCAGCAGTTAAGAGCACCAACTGCTCTTGCAGAGGACCTGGGTTTGATTCCCAGCACCCACATGGTGGCTAAAAACCATCTTTAACTCCAGTTCCAGAGGAATCTGACACCCTCTTCTGACCTCCGCAGCATTACACAACATGGGTGCACAGACCTACATCCAGACAGTACACTCATACAAAAAATAATAAAAAAACAACAAAAAACAGAGCAGCTAATGCTCTTTAAGCTCTTAACTGCTGAGCCATCCCTCCAGCCCCTATTTTTTATTTTTATTTTTTTATGTGTACGAGTGTATTGCCTGCATGTATGTAAGTACACCTGGTGGTCAGAAGGTGGTGGCGGATCCTTTGGAATTGGAGTTATGGACAGTTAGCTGCCATGTGGTTGCTGAGAATTGAACCTGTGTCCTCTGCAAGAGCATGAGTGCTCTTAACTGCTGAGCCATCCAGCACTGGCCCCCACCAAGGATTATTACTAGGAATAGCTAGAGAGCCTGTCTCCATGTGGAGATGGGGCAGCCAGAGTGAGGAAAAGGAGGCTTAGCCTGTGACTCCTACCTCAATCCTTAACTCACCTGTAGCCCTGTTCCGAAACACCAACGTGGAAGATGTTCTCAATGCTCGGAAACTGGAGCGAGACTCACTTCGGGATGAGTCCCAAAGGAAGAAGGAACAGGACAAGCTGCAGAGGGAGAGGGACAAACTAGCCAAGCAGGAGCGCAAGGAAAAGGAAAAGAAAAGGACACAGAGAGGGGAGCGGAAGCGATAGCCTCGCCCGCCCGCTCTGCTCTTCTACGAACTGACTGTGCGTATGTGTATTGAAGAGAAATGGCTGTTGCATCCCCAGGCCTTCCTGAGGCTCTCCTCCTGTTTACACAGTCAATAGGAATCAAAATCACTCCTAACAAACGTGCCGGGGCTTGGTGGTGTGGGCAATCAATGTAGTGTCTTTACCAAAGATCTGGAATTGGGGAACCACTGTATCTTAATGCTGAACTTCTGCACTCTTTGGCTTTTTCTGCTTTGTTTTTAAAAAGCTCCCTCAGTGTGAATAATCAGCAGGATTCACAAAGGTAGCAGTCAGGAAGAAAACATGACCCCCTGAGAGAAAAGGAAGTGCAGAGCCTCAGAGGCAACACGCGCCCCTAAATGTAGTGGGGTTTTGTTGTTTTTGAGACAGGGTTTCATTCTGTAGTCCAGGCTGGCCTTGAACTCAAGGAAATCTTCTTGCCTCAGCCTCCCAGTGCTGGGATTACAGACATGAGCCACAGATAGAACCATACTGCTATGGCGGTATTTTATGGCAGAACCAGCTATATCACAGAGCCCTTCCTGGCTCCAGATTTTATGTTAGGTGACAGCAAATTAGGAAAATGAGAAGAGATTTGGGGTTGTGATAGAATTTTTTTTTTAATGTTTCACCCTGGGCTGAGGATGTAGCTCAGTGCTGACTACTTAGGATGTAGCTCAGCGCTGACTACTTTAGGATGTAGCTCAGCGCTGACTACTTAGGATGTAGCTCAGCGCTGACTACTTAGGCATCATGTGTAAAGCCTGGGCTGAGGATGTAGCTCAGTGCTGACTACTTAGGCATCATGTGTAAAGTGTTCAGTATTTAGCATCATGTGTAAAGCCCTGGATTTGATTCCTATCACTGAAAAGCAAAAAACTTCAACCTGTGGTGGAAGAAAGTGTCTTTTCAAATAGCAAGCTACATACTTTTCCTCATGTGGTCTGTGACTTCAAGAAGGATTTATTGGTGTGAAGTATAAGAATATCATTCTTAGGCTGCATTTTTTTTTTAAGACCAGGCTGATCTTGATCTTACAGAGATCCATTTGCCTCTGCCTCCAGAGTGCTGGACCCAACTAGATTAATTGGGGGGTGGGGGGGAGGCAGGGGGACTTTTAAAGACAGGGTCTCCCTATAGCCCCAGTTGGCCTGGAACTTCTCTATGTAGACCAAGCCTTGAACTCACAGAGATCCGCCTGCCTCTGCGTCCCAGGTGCTGGGATTAAAGGCCACCATGCCCAGCTCCAACTAGATTAATTTTTTATAATCATGAATTTTCTTGAGTCTCCTTTTAGTTTCAATCCCAATTTTCCCTTAGCCATGTCCAACATGACTTTTTTTAAATTAAAAAAAAAAAAAAAAAGCCCTCATGCTTTTTAAATTAGCTTCTGATTCTGTGTTAGGTCATATTCTTAGTTCTCCTCCAGCACAGGTTGGACAGACCTGCAACGTGTAAGACTTAATAATTCCTGCCGGGCATGGTGGCGCATGCCTTTAATCCCAGCACTCGGGAGGCAGAGGCAGGCCGATCTCTGAGTTCGAGGCCAGCCTGGTCTACAGAGTGAACTCCAGGCCAGCTGGGCTACAGGGAGACCCTGTTTCAAATATACCAAAAAAAAAAAAAAAAAAAAAAAATTCCTGGTTTAAAGAAACTGAAGGAATTACCCTTTTAGAGGAAAAACACTGGGAAATTTGCTAACACAGATACTTAGTGTACATAGTAGGTGGTGAACAGATTTATGAACCTAGTGAATGGAAAATTGCTGGGGACTCAGAAGTGAGTTGAAACTCTCCAGGTCCACCCGTCACAAGCCACATGCAGTTGTGAACAAAGCCCTTCTACTTGCCGTCAGACAACAGCTATCAAGAGCCTGCAGAGAGCAGGTTCACGGACAAGACACAGTAGATCTTTTATACCAGGGGTCAGAAAACTACCACTCACAGGCCAAGTTTGGCCCAGTTTTTTTTGTATGGAGCAAATTAAAAATGTTTTTTATATTTTTAAAAGATTATAAAAGACTGCATGACAGAGACCAGATGTGACCTATAAAACCTAAAATATTTACTATCTAGCCCTTTGGAGACAGTTTGCTCATCTGTTTTTATATCATTAGCTAATTTTGTGCAGAAGGTTAAAAAGCATGGTTAAGGAAAAGGAGATCTGTTACCTCTTTGGCCTACAACCATGACATTGCAAACTTAACCTTTTTTTAAAGAAATAAACTATTTAAGTCATCTTCTGTCTTGTTCTTTTCAGAAATAAAGGCTGTGTATAGTGACTTAGAAATGGTTTTGTATTTTATGAGTTGATTAGCCCTAACCTTATAATCTACAAGTGGAACCTCTTTCTGGAATCTGTAAATCCCAAGTTTTTCTTTCTGCAAAGTAAAGATTAGATCAGAACAGTTATTTTCTTTTTTCAATATGAATAAGTTTTCCTTGAAGACCTTTGAGGTACTGTATAGTCTTTCTTAGTCCTTGATGTGGTGGGAGCAATAAGCCATGGCTCTGAAGAGCATGTCTCAGAGCCTGTTTTAATTTAGCAATCCTTATTTTAAAACTTTGGTTTTTTCTCATACTGATTTTGGGATCTGAAGGAGTCAAGACTAAATCCATGGACCCCTGAAGGGAGGTACTTATTTCAATTTTTATTAATCAAGGGAAGAGTTTAGACAGGATCTCATAGCCCAGGATAGCCATGAGCTTGCTATGTAGTCTAGGCTGCCATTAAACTCCTAACCCTGCCTTAGCCTTCCAACTGCAGGGGTTGTAGCACGAGCCATCACACCCAGTTAACAATTCTTCTGGGATTCTTACTACAGTTACATGTACACCCAACTAAATGCTTAAACAAAAAATAAAGCATTAATTCATTAGGCTTTGAGTAAGATTATTATTCACTTAACATGGATTCTAATTAAATGTTTTACACCTAAAATGTGAAATACTGTATATTCTACGGTAAGATTGAGTTTTAGGTCAAATGGGATTTTAATCTTAACAGTTCTTCTGAATCTTTATAGTAACTTCATAGTCAAATGGATAGTGATACAATGATTCAAGGTAATTTGCAAATATATTCATATGCGTTTTCTGTGTACAGTGTTTGTACATGTGTGTGGAAGCCAGAGGTTGACATCAGGTGTCTTTCTCCACCTTTTTTTTTTAGAAATTAGGAACTTAAATGGAACTCATCAATTTGGTTCCCCCAAATGGGTTCTCACACTTGAACTTGGAGCTCATTAATTTGGCAAGATTGGCTCCAGTAATCCTTGTCTTCCTCTGTTCACTCCCGACCCTTGGTACTGGAGTCATAGATGTATGCCCCATGTGCCTGACTTTTTACATGGTGTTTGGGTCTCAAACTTACTGAGCCATCTCTGCAGAGAGTAACAAATTTCTTTGAATTAGAGAATATAAACTTTCTCAAATTTACAGATTTTGTGTGATAATTTTTAAAATATTTTTATGTGTATGAGTGTTTTTCTTGCATATATGTAAATGATGCATGTGTGTGCAATGCCTGTAGAGGTCAGAGGAGGATGTCAGATCCCTTGGAACTGGAGTTATAGACAGTTAACTGCCATATGAGTGTTGAGAACTGAACCCTGTTCCTGTGGAAGAGCAGCCAGTATTCTTAACCACTGACCCATCTTTCCAGCCAGTGCCTGAGGTGGTCAGAAGAGGGTGCTGGATCCCCCGGAACTGGAGTTATAGACAGTTGCTAGCCAACATATGGGTGCTGGGAATTGAACCTGGGTCCTCTGCAAGAATAGTCAGTTTTCTTAACCGCTGAGCCATCTCTCCAGCCCCTCGTGTGAAAATTTTTAACACTTTTGTAAGCTGTAATTTAGAAGTGTGTAAGAACCATCTAATGGGGTGCAGTGATGCACACCTATAAACCCAGCACTGAGGAGGCAGGGGACAGCAGCATGGCTACCAAGTCTGAGGTCTAGCTAGCAAGTTCCAGGCAGCTAGAAAACCAAAAGAAAAGATCTATTAGAGAATATACTATAGAAATGGACAATCAATATGAGAACAAGATTCCAAATATTTTGTTCGGGACAGCATAACCCAGATTGGCCTTGAACTTGCTATGTAGCTGAGACTTGCCTTCAACTTCTGTTCCTCCTGCCTCTACCTCCCAGATGCTGGGATCACAGGGCTGCACAACCACACCCCACTTTTTTTCTTCTTAAGATATTGTACCATGTAATCCAGGTTGGCCTCAAGCTTGCTATGTAGCTGAGGATGTCCTCGAATTTCTTATCCTGCCTCCACCTCCTTAATTCTGGGATGACCAGCATGGACCACCATATATGGTTTTATAACAGTGCCCAAGGATCAAACCCAGGGCCTTGTGCATACTAGACAAGCACTCTGCCAACCGAATTATGTCCCTAACCCAATGTTTGGTTTACCTGGTGTTGTAAGCACACTGTCATATAAAAATGTCTCCAGAATTTTTATTCTGATTTGCCTGGGATTAATATAATGGCAAAGTTAAGTTTTATCTAAGGAGGTCAAGTGAGATCCCATTTTATCTAAGAATTGTATTGATCTACCAGTATTCTTATATGTTAATGAAATTTAAAACAGTATAAGCTCATCATTTAAATGAAATTCATTTGGCTTTCAGACATGAGCAACACAATGTTAAAAACTAATACAAATGTAAAAAAATTGAAACCAATTTTTCAACAAAGTAATTTATTTTTTCTTGAGAGACTAAATTCAGTACAATATTTTTCATAACATGCAACATGTTTTATATCAAACTTAACCACTTTCTATGCAGTGACTGTGGTGGGGTGGTCTATTTTATTTGACTACCCTCAATGTAATTCATTTGGTAGTTCTAAAGCATATCAGTGATCAAAATGTTTCTCTCTACAGTTACTCCTGCAATCTCAATCAGTTTCTTCCACAATCATCCAAAGAAAATTTATGTGGTGTGATTACACTCTTTTAATTCCAGGATTTCTAACACTAAGAAAAACACCAACACTGAAAACATCAGTGTTTCTAGTCAAGGATATTTCAATTAAATTTCATCAGTACATTATATTACAGTTTAACTCATGCTAGAAACTTTAAAACCCAAGATCTTCTGAGTCACATAATACCAACATTTCATATTAATGAATAAATTACTTGGGTTCTAATACAAAGATATTAAGTGATGACAAACAGAAAAAGCCAAGCTTTCAAGTGTTCTTTAAAAAAATACAGAAGCAAACAAATGAACACAACTACACAAAATATACACTAACCAATTGTAAACTAAACTAGTTAAAGATTAACCTAAAAATACATTTTAGAACTTCGTGATACCCTCATAAAAGACAGCAAACTAAGGGTATTAAAACAATAGTCATTATTTTAGTTACTGTGCATCAAGTCTAAAAGATCCAGATACAGGAAATGTTTTGTTTTGATTCAATTAAATACTCTAAAATTGTAAATAGTTAATAATTGATAGTATAATTAAAATTTAAAGGATATACACAAATGATTTGAACAGATTTTATATTCAGTAACTTGCATGGTTTTCACACTGGCACTTCTATCACTAATTCAGGAGAATCAGATGCATTTCCCGCCATATACTTAGGCACTAAGATTTCAAATTTATAAATATGGTAGTATTTTAAATATTAAATTTTTACATGAATATTGGGTTTACCTCTGCTTTCCTTTGTTTCCTAGGTATTATCCAGTTTTATAAGAAAATACTTTTATATCACAATCAAAACTTTTCTTGCTTACTAAACTGTAACTATAATTGGGTTACAGTCACTTAGATTCATTATTTGGAATTATACTTACTAAGGCAGAACTAAATGAAACACCTCCTAGAAGAATTTCATATTTGCATTTACCTGCACTGAAGAATGGATTTAAGCAATATTTTAGCTGTTAGGGAATATTTAATTACTTGTATAAACTTGCTACTTTTGACTACTCAGAACTCCTAGAGTAATCAACTTTACCTTTGAGCTCACTTTAAACTATATCTGATTCATTCCAAGTAGATTTTTAAGTAGAAGTTAGACTTCATTGAAGTATTAACTTTAAACCTGAAAGAAAATTAATGTACTGAAAGTTTGACAAGTTCATTAAAATTTTTCACACATCTTGATACATTTCCTTATCAGCTTTTTAACTCTTCCTTCTGCTGGCACTTCCTTAATGTTTGTCTCACCTCTCTAGTTCATTGGATTGCTGCTATTCATGCTTTCATGGACTTTATCGTCACAGTTTACTATGTCTTGAAAAGCCTTTTCCATGTCAGCTTGGCCACCTGCACTTGCTGTTTTGGGCAGGGTCATCTGCAGAGCACACCACAGGGTAGTGCGTGCTTTCCGGGTAGCTACACACATCTCTTTAATTGCTGTAGCAAGAGCAAAAACATCTGTAAAATAAATAGGGTTATTTCATATTATTCATTCAGAGATCTCTCGAAAACAGCTCATGCAAGCCAGGACGTGGGCTAAAAAACCCACCCACAGCCGGGCGTGGTGGCGCACGCCTTTAATCCTAGCACTTGGGAGGCAGAGGCAGGCAGATCTTTGTGAGTTCAAGGCCAGCCTGGTCTACAGAGTGAGTTCCAGGACAGCTGGGGCTACAGGGAGACCCTGTCTCGAAAAGACCAAAAAA
>VZQC01001733.1:3071590-3102858 GCA_009823505.1 Rhizomys pruinosus | reverse complement strand
TTCAAGGCCAGCCTGGTCTACAGAGCCAGTTCCAGGACAGCTGGGGCTACAGGGAGACCCTGTCTCGAAAAGACCAAAAAAAGACATCACGAGCTTTGCAGGAAAATGGCTGGAGCTAGAGGACATCATTCTGAGTGAAGTAACACAGTCCCAGAAAAACAAACAACAAATGGTATCCCTCATCTGTGGATGCTAGTGCCAATTACCTAGTTATGGTGAGTTACATAGAGGCCCATAACTGGTCAACGTGGAGACAGCAGGAGACTGCAGAATGCTCAGCAATAAATAGGACACCTATGCTATACTCTCTCTTCCCAAGCATTATAAAGATAGAAAAAGCTTTCATTTAAAACATCTACAATAAAAATTAATAACTAATGAGATGCTAAAAAAAAGAATTTGCATTAACACTTGTACCTTTGTCATCTTGGCACCTAGGCACTCCTTGCCTTTGCCGATTTGAAGCATTAACAATTTCATTCTTTCTACGTGACTGTACAATGTAAATGGACTCCAAATGTCTATCAAGAGCAGTAGAGATATTAGCATGAAGAGGAGAGCTTCGAAGACGTTCCATTTTTCCAAGTAAAGTCACAACCTGACGGAAACATTTAAAATTTTGAAAATCTTTAGTGAAGCAGAGTAGAGATGAGAGCAACAATAACCATTCAGAAATAAATGAATGCTTGCTGTGTCCTATCACTGTGCTGGGGGAAACAAAGATGAAATTTCGTATACTTGTGTATATTAATTCTAAAATGTATAGTTGATTACAGCGAATATGCAGTAGTGAAAAAAAGCAAAGAGGCAAACATTTCCATTTCATTGACAATGCTAAGCTCTGATACTGGGGGGTTTTTTTTGGTGGGGGGCAGGAAATGGTCTGTAAATAAAATGTTGTTAGGAAGTATCATCTAAAGGAGAATTAATTGAGCTAAAGGATAAGCACAGCCAGTGTGCTGGCACACACCTCTAATCCAAGCATCAAGAGGCAGAGGCACATGGATCTCTAGTGAGTTCCAGTCCAGCCAGGGCTATATAAAAAACAAACAAGCACTAGTTTAATTAATCTTGACTCAATAAGTCCTTAATCTTTTTAATCTTTCTGATTTTTAGAAATCATTAATACTCAGTAGTACTAACTAGTGACAGTTTTAAGGCACTCAGAATACAGAAATGCAGATTTAGGGGCTGGAGAGATGGTAAGGTGGCTATTCTTGCAGAGGACCTGGGTTTGGTTCCCTGCACCCATAAGGCCATCTGTAACTCCATTCCAGGGAATCCGATGCCCTCTTCTGTCCTCCCTGGGTATTGCATGACATGTAGGCATAACACTCATGTAAGATACAACTAAATAAATCTTTAAAAAAAGAAAACACTTTGATACATGTGTGATGGTTATATAGGCATATGTTGGAGCAATACAAAGGGAAGGGAACAACAACAACATAAAGACTGGGTCAAAGAACTGACTGATACAATTAAATTCTGCCACAAACCACAAGCCTCTGCAGTGAAAAACTGAGAGAAAGATGAAAGACATGTATGGCATGAACTGGGGTGGGGTGGGGGCAGGGAGAGGGGAATGTGTCTAAATTGGACTGAAAGTTAATGTGTGAAATACATAAATCATCAATAAAAGTATTTTTTAAAGTTAAAAAAAAAAAAAAGAAAACACAGCACTTGGGAGGCAGAGGCAAGCAGATCTCTGTGAGTTCAAGGCCAGCCTGGTCTACATAGCAAGCTCCAGGCCAGCTGGGACTAAAGGAAGACCCTGTCTCAAAAAAAAAAAAATTAAAGTGATATAATTGTCAAAACTGCTGATGAAAATTAGGAGTTTTTAGTGCTGAGATTACAAATGGACAGCACTGGGCTGGAGAGATGGCCTAGCAGTTAAGAGCACCAACTGCTCTTGCAGAGGACCCGGGTTCGATCCCCAGCACCCACATGGCGGCTGAAAACCATCTTTAACTCCAGTTCCAGGGGAATCTAACACCCTCTTCTGACCTCCATAGTACTGCACAACACGGGTGCACAAACCTACATGCAGACAGTACATTCATATACATACAAAATAAAATTTAAAAAACAAAAACAAATGGACAGCACTATGCCCAGTTTAGGTGGTGCTGGGGATGAAACCCAGGCTTTGTACCTGCTAGGAAATCATTCTACCAACTGAGCTACATCATCTTTAGTCCCAGGAAAATTCTCATTCTTTTCATTAATGAAGCTCTAAAAAGGGCGCTAGGGGGCTGGAGAGATGGCTCAGTAGTTAAGAGCACTGGGTGCTCTGGCTAACAACAGTCCTTAACTCCAGTTCCAGGGGATCTGATGCCCTCTTCTGGCCTCCATAGTCTTTGGATGGCAGCAACGCATTTATCTGCAGGCAAAACACTCATACACGTAAAACAAAAACAAATTTTAAGAAAAAAAATAAAAAGGGCAAAGGTTCTGGGGAGATGGCTTAGTGGGCAAAGCACTTAACATTCGAATACAAATACAGTTCAGATCCTCAGTACCCACATACATACACCTTGGCAGACTGTATGTAATTTCAGTGCTCAGGAGGTTTAAGACCAGGGATCCCTTGGATAAGCTGGCTACCTAGACTAGCAGAATTAGTGAGTTGTGGGTTCAAGTCAGGGATCCTCCCTCAGTATATAAGGTAGAAGGTGATCAAGAAAGAACAAAGTCAATTCTGGCTTCCCCATACATATGCACACAAGGGAAACCCTCATACATCTGTGCACCCATAGATGCAAAACATATATACATGCATACATACCATACACACATACACAAGACTTTAAAAAAGGAATGAGCCAGGCATGATGGCACACGCCCCTAATCCCAGCACTCGAGAGGCAGAGGCAGAGGCAGGCGGATCTCTCTGAGTTCAAGGCCAACCTGGTCTAGATAGTGAGTTCCAGTTCAGCTGGGGCTACAGGGGGACCTTGTCTTGAAAATACTCCCGCCCCCAAAAAAGTAACTGAACATATTAGATCAGAATGGGTTTATGTCTTATATGCCTAACATGTTTCAAATTCTAAATTTGGTATATAGAGAACTGTTTGATTAATATGTGAATATCAATAAGTTAATTATCATTGGGAACTAATTATTAACAAGTCACATTAGAATTTGGTGTTCAGTGGTGGGAGAATAGGCAAAAAAATCTCAAGAAACTAAGGCTTGGAATGAATGCATCTAACTTTACACTCGTACTTTCTTTGAAATAAGTTTGTTCCACATGGTAAGGATTTTCCTTCCACTGTATACCAGCCAGATCCTAGAGGGGTAAGCAGAACATCAAAAGAAGGTAAGAACAATGCCAAAACTCCATGGAACTAAATATTATATTTCTAAGTTAAGTGGGGGAGGGATAAGAGGGTAATGGTGATAAGAAAGACACATATCTAATGTTTTCTCTCATATGGAATCTAGATTTAAGTGTATATTTTATCATATATGCAGATATATGACAAAAACTGAAGGGGACTATTTGAAGGGAGGAAAAGGACAAGGAAAGGGAATAGGGGCAGGTAATGAACAAAGAGCAGTGATATGCATGAAAATGTCATAAAGAAACTCATTCTATTTTTTTTTTTTTTTTTTTTTTTGTCTTTTTGAGACAGGGTCTCCCTTTAGTCCTAGCTGGCCTGGAGCTTGCTATGTAGACCAGGCTGGCCTTGAACTTTCAAAGATCTGCCTGCCTCTGCCTCCCTAGTGCTGGGACTAAAGGCGTGCACCACCATGCCCAGCCATTATTCTATTTTTATACTTATTTACTTTTGTGTAAGTGTGTAGGTGTGCCTCATACCATAGCCCATGTGTGAAGATCACAGGACAACCTGTAGGAGTTAGTTCTCTTCTTCCCCCATGTGGGTTCTGGGGACTGAACTCAGGTTATCATGCTTGTTGGCAAGCACCTTTATCCCCTGAGCCATCTTGCCCACCTGAAATGCATTATTTTGTACTCTAGATAAAAAATTAAATAATTCATGATATAAGAAATAAGTTCAATAAACTATTATGTTTATTTTTCTAATCTATAAAATGGCTTTTATTTAGACATAGAAATAGCTGTTTTGCTAACTGCCCTGCCCAAGTATCTTTATCAAGTTATTTGGAAAGTTGCACATCAAAAGAGTAAGGTCAGACTCAGTTGGTAGAGAATCTAGCACCCTATGCATAACCTTGTGACAAGATACATCTGTAATCAGGAGGTGGATGCAGAAAGATCAGAAGTTCTAGGCCATCCTCAACAAGTTTGAGGCCAGCTTGGGTTACAATGAGACCCTATTTCTAAATAAATAAATAAATAAATAAATAAATAAATAAATAAATAAATAATAAACAATAGAGCAAAGTAAAAAAAAATGTACCTACTCTAATTAGAGAATTCTGAAATTAAGAAATAATGGAATAATCATTCACTGAATTACAGTATAGCTTACCATCAGGATTCTCTACATTTGTGTGAATATACTAGGTTTCCAAAGCAAGTTGTTTTATAAAATTACGCATACCTACCTATGCCATATTATCAATATTTAATTAATGGGCCAAGCTTGGTAGCCCATACCTTTAGTCCCAGCACTTAAGAGGCAGAGGCAGAGGCAGAGGCAAGTGGATCTCTGTGAGTTTGAGGCCAGCCTGTTCTACATAGAGTTCTAGGCCAGCCAGGGATACAAAGTTGAGACCCTGCCTCAAAACAAAAACAAAAATAAACACAAAAAGCTTTAAAAAAATAAAAAGATTAATATATTGCTGGATATATTTAATGTGTGTTGAATAACTCAAGAACGTAGGGATAGGAAAATTAAAAATTAAAAGTAAAAGCTAGAGAGATGGCTCAGAAGACAGAAGTTTGATTCCCAGCACCCATATCAAGTAACTCAGAACCACCAGTAACTCCAGTTCCAAGGGTCCAATGGCTCTAGCCTCTGCATATACTGACACTTAACATACACAAATCCCCGCACAGATGCACACATACACGATTAAAAATTAAAAATAGGGGCTGGAGTGGTTAAGAGCACCGACTGCTCTTGCAGAGGACTGGGATTCAATTCCCAGCATCCACATGGCGGCTAAGAACCATCTGTAACTCCAGTTCCAGGTGAATCCGACACCCTTTTCTGACCCCCACAGCACTGCATGACATGGGTGCACCTACTTACATGCAGACAGTACAGTCATACACATAAAATAATAAAAAATTAAATCTTTTTTGGCCTTTTTTTTTTTTTTTTTGAGACAGCTGTAGCCCCAACTGGCCTGGAACTCACTATGCAGACCAGGCTGGCCTTGAACTCACAGAGATCTGCCTGCCTCTGCCTCTGGAGTTACCTCCCGAGTGCTAGCCACCAAGCCTGACTCAATAAAAAATAAATCTTAAAAAATAGAAGTAAATAGAGTAATTCTTTGTTAATTTAGAATCTTGTATAATAAAAGTGCTGGTTGTTCATCAGATTGGAAAACAAATTTCTATGACTGAGAAACACTTTATAAATACTATTCAAAATGTGCTAAAGAAGTGACTTAGCCATTAAGAGCACTTACTGCTCTTTTTTATTTATTTTTGTATGTGTATGAATGTCCTGTCTGCATGCAGGTTTGTGCACCCGTGTCGTGCAATGCCGCGGAGGTCAGAAGAGGGTGTCAGATTCCCCTGGAACTGGAATTCTCCTGGAATTGGAGTTTCACGTGGGTGCTGGGGATCAAACCCGGGTCCTCTGTAAGAGTGGGTCGGCGCTCTTAACCGCTAGGCCATCTCTCCAGCCCCAAGCACTTACTGCTCTTACAGAGGACCATGGTTTGGTTCTCAGCACCCACAAGGTGGTTCATGGCTGTCTATAACTCCAGTTCCAGGGGATCTGATGCTCTCTTCTGTCCTCCATAGGCATTGCATGACACTTTTGCATTTACGTACATGCAGACGATATACTCAAACACATAAAATAAAAATAATCCTTTTTTGTTTTTGGTATTTTTGAGACAAGGTTTCCCTGTAGCCCCAGCTGGCTTGGAACTTGTATGTGGGACTAGGCTGGCCTCAATATCACAGAGATCCGCCTGCCTGGCTTTATCTTTTGAAAGTGATTTTTAAATCTTTCACAAGTAGGCGGCATGGTGATAAAAGCCTTTAGTCCCAGCTCAGGAGGCAAAGGCAGGCAGATTTCCATGAGATTGAGGGCAGTCTGGTCAACATAGAAAGTTCCAGATTAGCTGGGGCTACAGGGAGACTTTGTCTCAACAAAAACAAAACAATATAAAACAACAAAAATCCTTCACAAGTCAAATATGCTTAAATGTTTAAAGTTTTTATCAAGTAATTAAAAAAATCCATTATTGGATGTTTTTACAGCTTACTCTAGCTTGTTCTCGAAGTTCATCCACAATTAAGCGATCAACTCTAGATGGGTTGGAGGTCAGTCTTGGAATTGGAGTATTATTAGTACTTGATACTTTTTTCCCTGGGTAATTCTTGGCAAGGGCTAATTCGGTCTGTAAAACATAATTTTTAGATGGCTGAATTTTAAAAATATGATTCCATTGTGAATAAGGTTTTTTAGTAGTTATAAGAAATAAAAAGAAAATTTGTCCCTTAAATATAAATTATATTTTGGTGTCAAAAGGCCACAAATATGAACCACAGTCATATGCTAACTTAGAAAATGAAAATCTGCAGTACTATAGTATGTTCTCATACTTATTACATACACTTGAATACTGCCCAATAACTAAAAAACCAAACTTAACTCAATAAAGAGAAATGTATTTCATAGACAAACTTTAAAAATTAGAGATTTTTTTTCAAAACTGAGCTTTCAGTCTTTAGTAACCTAATTCCTTATATCAATCAATTTAAATCTGGTACAGAACAGAAAAATTCAGCTTAGAACTAGGGCAGTACTCTTACAGCACACTACGGTAAGCGGGGACAAGCAGAAGGCATACACTATTACTTCTAAATGGGTAGTTCTCTGTTACCTTTTTTCTCTCCTTTTCTAATATTCTCCATTGTTCATAGCACTCTTCCAGACGAATATGAAGCTCAGTAGCTGGTCCACTACGGGTTTTAATTGGTCTTTGGAATCCAAAAGTTGGCACAAAACCAGAAAAGGAATTATCACCATACATCATATCATTAAAATAAGGATATAAATGGCTTAAGTCATCATAAGAAAACAAGTCACAGGAATCCAACGGTGGAACAACTGAGTGGCCAAATGGGTGGGTAGATCTTAGGGGAAACCCATTTGAACCAAGTTGTTGAAAACCCTGATTATGTCGTAAATCTCCCATCATATAATTATTAGAAAAGCACGAGGCCTGTGTGCGATTCACACGGCTATTAATATTGCTATCTCCACTTCCTTGTCTGTGGCTATTAAAATGACCCTGTGACTCCAACAGATCTTGATATGTATTTTGTGGTAACCCATCAAAATGCTTTGGAACTTCCTCAGGATCATAATGTCCACTCTGGGGCTTGGCTTGAAAGTTATGTTTGTTTACATTTTCAATTTTCCCATACTGTGAAGCTGAATAGTTATCACAAAACCCATTTGGCTGCTTTATTTTTTTATCTGTAACCAAGTCAAAGAGGTTTTCTTCTCCAGTCTTTGCTAATCCTTCCATGTGATTGACAGACTGAATTCTTTCTGCACCATTGTAACTGAAATCAAAACTAGAAAATGCTGAAGGATTTTCTTGGCAATATTTCTGAAACAAATTGCTGTTTGAGGTTAAATTTGTAGATGATAGTTGGGGGAAATCTGAAGAATGGCTAGAACCTTTTGAAGCTGCATTTAAATGACTGTTTAATTTCATCAAGTTACCTTGATTTTGATAAGGAACAGGAAGATTATTTTTAGTTTGAACATTCATCCAAGTTGGTCTGTTTAAACTGATACCTGCTGAAGATGTTGCTGAATTTGAGAATAAATTCACAGATTTAAAATATTCAGAATTTAGGGTATCAGGCTTAGCAAACTGTTGCTTTTTGGTCACATTAGCAAAATCATTATTAGGTGGACAAGCTGTGTGAGGTTTTAGTCCATATTCTGATTTTAAGCCAAAATCAGCAGTGAATGCTGCTTCCTTTGCAAACTGTTTTTCTGTCAGATGTGTTGTTTTTGGAAATGCAAAATTCTGCTGGTCAGGTATTGTCTCCTCCATTTTTTTCTGATTTGCTGGTTTAACTTGAAACAACTTTGTATAGGCATCTGCTTCCACAGTTGGTGTTTCAGGTGTTCCATTGGCTAATTTTTTACCATCCTGGACACTAAAATTTGAACATTTATTAATCTTTGCCTTATTAGGATGAGCATATTCTGGGTATCTACAATAATCCGCATTTTCATTATATCTATTAAATTGGGAAAGAAATATCTCTGCCCTTTTATGCTGTAATGGTGTTTCAAGACCTTTAGCACATATTTTCTCTCTTCTGTAAGGGTACATATCAATTCCTGATTCTTTCATGATATCAGACAGACCAGTTTGTGGTGTAAAACAGTTTTTGATAAATGGATGTTCCTGGAATGTTGCTTTAACTGTATCATTTGTCTGATTATAACAGTTAGAATGATCACTTCTTGAGTGGTACAGCCACTGCTCTTCAAGGTCTAAACCAGTATATCCATGATAAAGTTCATCTATTTTCTGTTGTGGTGTGAGATTACTATTATGCAGATACTGTTTTTCCACTGCTGATACAGATTCACCGCTATAAAAAGCTTGCTGAGAGATAGCTGTATCTATTGGCCTTTTAGTTTCTGTTAAGAGGTCATGGTGATCTACAAATCTGCTTGTGTTCATTGGCCAAACTGACTTTAAATTGGAGGAGCAGGTCCTAGAACAAGTAAACATATTTAATTACAACTAAAGTTTTAGAGACTTTATTTCTTCTGGAAAAGTTGGAGAGGTTTTCACAAACATTTCTCTTATTACACTTCACCACTCTCAAATCATCCCCAACCCTTACTTATAAATTACTATTGCTCCCAAATCATTTTTTTTTTTTTTTTTTTTTTTTTAATATATGATAGAGGCAGGAAGTGATTACCAGAAAAAAAATCTTAAAAAAATTTTAGTGGGATGATTTTTTTTGGTATTTTTTGAGACAGGGTTTCCCTGTAGCTCCAGCTGTCTTAGAGCTCACTCTGTAAACCAGGCTGGACTTGAACTCACAGAGATCCGCCTACCTCTGCCTCGAGTGCTGGATTAAACGCGTGCGCCACCATGCCCAGCCCAAATCATTCTTTTAGCACATGAAATGTGCTATATGTTTTTTAGAGTCATGTGCCAAATAAAGATGTGCCAATAACAGGCCACATATATGATGGTGGTCTAAGAGTAAAATGGAGCATGGTCTACATAGCAAGTTCCAAGCCAGCTGGGGCAACATGACTTTAATTCAAGCACCCAGAAGGCAGAGGCAAGCAATCTCTTGAGCTCAAGGCCAGCCTGAACTACATGGCAAGTTCAGACCACCTGGGGCTACAGAGAGACCCTGTCTCAAAACAACAACAACAACACTACAAAACCCATAAAAAACAAGGTACCCCTGTGTGAATTTAAAAACCTATTACAGGGCTGGAGAGATGGCCTAGCAGTTAAGAGCGCCGGCCCCTCTTACAGAGGACCCCGGTTTGATCCCCAGCACCCACATGGCGGCCGAGAACCGTCTGAAACTCCAATTCCAGGAGAACTCCAGTTCCAGGGGAATCCAACACCCTCTTCTGACCTCCACGGCATTGCACGACATGGGTGCACAAACTTGCATGCAGACAGTACATTCATACACATACAGAAATAGATAAATGCTGGGTGTGGTGGCGCATGCCTTTAATCCTAGCACTTGGGAGGCAGAGGCACGCGAATCTCTGTGAGTTTGAGGCCAGCCTGGTCTACAGAGTGAGTTCCAGGACAGCCAGAGCTACAGGGAGACCCTGTCTCAAAAAGACCAAAAAAACAAAAAGCCTATTACATACTATATATATAAAGTTTAAATAACATACTAACCCTTTAGTCAGGCGTGGTGGCGCACGCCTTTAATCCTAGCACTTGGGAGGCAGAGGCAGGCAGATTTTTGCGAGTTCAAGGTCAGCCTGGTCTACAGAGCGAGTTCCAGGACAGCTGGGGCCACAGGGAGACCCTGTCTCGAAAAGACCAAAAAATAATAATAATAAATAAATAAATAAATAAATAAATAAATAACATACTAACCCTTCAGCAAAATATGGCTGCGACTTATCCTGTTCTTCCAAAATGTTTGACACAAGTCCATATAAGTCTGTTTCACTGCCATAGTCATTTCTTTCAGTTTGAATCCTATAAATGAATATCATATATAAACTATTTAAATATTAAAACACAATATATTGATTCCTCCTTCTATAAATATTCTATTCTTTTCTATTTTTCTTTTGTGGTGCTCAGGATTATACACATGACATCATGCATACTAGACGAGCGATCTACCATTGAGCTACCCATCCCTCTACCATTATTTTTCTATAATATATTTAGACTGACTCTATACCATCATTTCAAAAAGAAACAAGAATTCAAGAATATTTTCTAGTTCACTGTACTGTCTATTGTACATAAATATCTCCCCATTTCAAATCCTATGCTACTTTTTGCTTACCCCTATTTCTCTATAACATTACATTATATTCACTTTAGGTGACCAAGATATAAATCTCTGACCTACGATGTTACAAAAATGCTTGGTTTCACACATGAAAGTCTGTCTGGCCCAATTACATACAAATCATTCTATTAACACCAGCTCAGTTGTCTTTGACTTGAAAACCATATGAAACTGCTACTCTATTTTTATGGGACCTTATACTAAATACTGAATCAAGAAGATGAAATATGGGGGGCTGGAGAGATGGCCTACCAGTTAAAATTTAAAAGATGAAATGTTATCATCCTAGATAGCATGACAATTTTCCTTATATATATAGTAGCTTGTGGGCTATCTCACTGTGCCAAATAGTGATTAGGTCAGAGTTTTATGTCCCTGAAATTCCACATAGCAACTAATATTGTTTAACTAATACAAAAATATAAAAGCCACAAATACATGAAAAATTTTTATCTTTTACTTCTTTTGAGACAGGGACCCCCTGGAGCCCCTGCTGTCTTAGAACTTGCTATGTAGACCAAGCTGGCCTTGAACTCATGAGATCCACCTGCCTCTGTCTCCCAAGTGTTGGGATTGCAGGCATGCACCACCATGCCCAGCTTTACTTGTTAAAAAAAAAAAAAACTTTTATGTGTATGAGTGTTTTGCTTGCATGTATGTTAAGTATACCTATGCATAGAAACTTGTGAGGGCCAGAAGAGGGCATCAGATTCTATGGAACTGGAGTTGCCACCATGTGTGTGCTGGGAATTGAACCTGGGTCCTCTGAAAGAGCAGCCAATGCTCTTATCCCTTGAGCCATTTCATCAGCCCCTTTTACTTCTTTTTATTTATTTTGGTCTTTTTTGAGACAGGGTCTCCATAGAACCCCAACTGGCCTGGAACTTATTATATAGACCAGGCTGGCCTTGAACTCACAGGTATCCACCTGCTTCTGCCTCCCAAGTGTTGGGATTAAAGGCCTGCACCACCATGCCCAGCTTATTATTTTTATTTTATGTGTAGGAGTCTATTGCTTTATGCGTGTGGGTATACCTGTTTCATGCTATGCCTGTGGAGTCAGAAAAGCTCATTGTATTCCCCCGGAGTTACTGATGGTTGTTAGCCACCATGTGGGTACTGGAATTCAAACCCACATCCTCTGCAAAAGCAGCCAGTGCTCTTAACCACTGACCCATCTCTCCAGCCCCACTTCTTTTAAATTATATATATGATATATATATATGTATATATCATATAAATATATATGATATATAAGTATATATCATATATATAAATTTCTTCTGCAATGTAATGTTTTGCCATTTTTTTTTAATTTTTATTTATTTCTGTATGTGTATGAATGTACTGTCTGCATGCAGGTCTGTGCACCCGTGTCGTGCAATGCCGCGGAGGTCAGAAGTGGGTGTCGGATTCCCCTGGAGCTGGAGTTCCCCTGGAATTGGAGTTTCAGACGGTTCTCGGCCGCCATGTGGGTGCTGGGGATCGAACCCGGGTCCTCTGCAAGAGCGGTCGGCGCTCTTAACCACTAGGCCATCTCTCCAGCCCCATGTTTTGCCATTTTTAAAAATGGTGGATCTTTGTGAGTTCAAGGCCAGCCTGGTCTACAGAGCAAATTCCAGGACAGCTGGGGCTACAGGGAGACCCTGTCTCAAAAAGACAAAAAAAAAAAAAAAAAGTAACTTCTGAAGAAAAAAAAATGTTAACTTCTGTGGGGCATGGTGGCACACACCTTTAATCTTAGCACTTGAGAGGCAGTGGCAGAGGGAGGTGGATCTCTGTGAGTTCAAGGCCAGCCTGGTCTACAGAGCGAGTTCCAGGACAGCCAGAGGTACAGGGAGACCCTGTCTCAAAAAGACCCACCCAAAAAAATGTAACTTCTGAGCAAGGCATGGTGGTGCATGCCTATAAATCCAGCATGTAGGAGGACTGCTTCAGGTTTGAGACAAGCACAATCTATATAGTAAAACTCTCCAAAAAAAGAAAAAAGGGGGGTGAGGTGTGGAAGCTGGAGCCATTCAGCCATTAAAACCATATTGTGTTGCCAGATGTAGTGGTGTGCACATTTAATCACAGTACTTGGGAGGCAGAGGCAGGCAGATCTCTTTGAGTTTGAGGTTAGCCTCGTCTACATGGCAAGTTCCAGGCCACCTGGGGCTACAGGGAGACCCTGCCCCCCCCAAAAAAAGAGCATATTGGTGAACTATAACCATCTGTAATTGTAGTTCCTGGGGATCCATCACCTTCTTCTGGCCTTTGCAGGATTGCATGACAAGGATGCACTTACATCCATGCAGGCAAAATACACACACACACACACACACACACACACACACACACATATAATTTTAACAAGTTTTAAAAATTATTATTTTTTATGTGTATAAGTGTACTATTTGCATGTAGGTTGGTGTACCCATATTGTGCAATGCTGTAGAGGTGTCGGATTCCCCTGGAACTGGAGTTAAAGACGGTTCTTAGCCGCCATGTGGGTGCTGGGAATCGAACCCAGGTCCTCTGCAAGAGCAGTTGGCGCTCTTAACCACAGAGCCATCTCTCCAGCCCCTTAACAAGTTTTTTAAAGGAAGAAAAAGTTTGAAGCAAGCTTTGGCTTCCTATCTGAAATAAAAAACCCAAACCAAACAAAAAACAAAACCTAATCCCCACAAAAGAGATTTGGCTTTTCATACTTTCTTTCCAAAATTTCACATTGTTGGGGTATTTATTTCTGAAATAAAAATATTGCTGCTGGGAGTGGTAGTACATGCCTTTAATCCTAGCTTTCAGGAGGCAGAGGAATTCTAATACATAGAGAATTCTAAGCTAGCCATGACTATATAGTGTCATAAAATAAGAAAAAGTATTTAGGCTATTACATAAAGCTGTTGCAAAGAGAAGCTTATGGAAGTGATTATACATAAGGGAGCTCTTAATGGATCAAACTAGATTTAAAAACTTGAAGTTTAATATGTTATCTTTAGGGTAGTAACATGACTCAGTGGTAAAGGTGCTTGCTGCCAAGCTTCATGACCTGAGTTTGGTCCCAAGGACTCGCATGGTAGAGAAACAGCTCCTGAAAGTTGTCCTCTGTCCTCCATATGCACATGGAAGGCATGCATTTACATGCATGCATGCAATGCAAAAGAGTAAAGTAAAACAGGGTGTGGTAGTGCAGGCCTTTGATCCCAGGACTTGGGAGGCAGAAGCAGGCAGATCTTTGGGAATTCAAGGCCAGCCTGGTCTACATAGAGAGTTCCAGAACAGCTGGGGCTACAGGGAGTGCCTGTCTCAAAAAGACAAAAAATAAAATAAGCAAAAAAAAGAATAAAATAAAAATATACTCTCTTTAGACAGAGGAACTTAAACTTGTGGTTTACATACTGCTGCAATCTGAACACTCAAGAGGTAAAGGTAGGAAGGCCACAAATATAGTCAGGTGTGGTGGCGCATGCCTTTAATTCCAGCACTCTGTAGGCATAGGTAGAAGGATCTCTGTGAGTTCAAGGCCAGCTTGGTCTACATAGTGAGTTCCAGGACAGCTGGAACTAAAGGGAGACCCTGTCTAAAAAAGACGAAAGAAAGAAAGAAAGAAAGAAAGAAAGAAAGAAAGAAATAAAATAAGCAAAAAAAGAATGAAATAAAAATATTTTTTTTTTTTTTTTTTTTATTTTTAAAATAAAGAATTAAAAAAATAGAAAAGAACTAGGACAGAGGAACTTAAACTTGTGGTTTACATACTGCTGCAATCTGAACACTCAAGAGGTAAAGGTAGGAAGGGGCCACAAAATAGTCCAGGTGTGGTTGGCGCATGACTTTAATTCAGCACTCTGTAAGGCAATATAAATGATCTCTGGAGTTTCAAGGCAGCTTGGTCTACATAGTGAGTTCACAGGACACTGGGAACTAAAGGCGAGACCCTGTCCCTAAAAAAGACGACAGAAAGAAAGAAAAAAAAAGACAGAAAGAAAGAAAGAAACGAAAGAAAGAAAGAAAGAAGAAAGGAAGGAAGGAGGAAGGAAGGAAGGCAGAGGGAAGGAAGATGAAGGAAGGAAGGAAGGAAGAGGAAGAGAAAGAAAGAGAAAAGGCAAGGAAGGAAGGAAGGAAAGAATGAAAGAGAAAGAAGCACAGAAAGACAAAGACAAATGAAGAAAGAAAGGAACGAGGCAGTCCACAATACAAAGCCTAGCCGGTCGACTGTGTGAGACTGTCTCAAAAAATTAATGACCTAAAACTAACACAAATAATTGGCCTGTTTAGCTTCTTCCTTAAATTTGATTAACATAAAATACAATTTTCACTTAAATAGTACTAACAAGTATGAAGATAGCTAATACATTTGGTCCCTGTGTAATCAAACATAAAACCCACTCATTTAAGCCTGAAAAATTTATTAATTTACCTGTTCTTTACATTGATCTGAGAATTAGAAGGTTGTTTAATATCATCTCCATAAGTAGACCATGGTACATAGAAAAGTGAGGAATCTATAGCCACTTGCATATTTTTTCCTTTGTTGATGCAAGAAAGTGGAGTATAGGTCTGCCTTAGGTCTACATTGTCTTCATTCTGAAAATGTTAAAAAGTTTGTACATTAGAGACATCCAAAACTTCATTATTGGAGATATTAGCATAAATATAAGAAAACAGAGGTTAATATACGGGAATACAAATTGGGAATAATTACAATTAAAATATAAAATATGACCAGTATCTTAGCTACTGATGATTTGTTTTGGGTCCTAGAAATTACTATGTAGACCAGGGTGCCTCGAACTCACATGAATCCACCTGCCTACCCTCCCGAGTTCTGAGTTAATGGTGGTGCCACCCCTCCAGATTATTTATACTCTTTTTCTTTTTAAGACAGGGTCCCCTGTAAGCCCTAGCTTCCTGAAACTCACTGTTTAGCCCAGCGTGGCCTTGAACTGCAAGAGATCCACCTGCCTCTGCCTCCCGAATTGTGGGATTATGCATGCCAGGGTCCTAGAGAGATGGCCTAGCGTTAATCGCTGACTTGCTCCTTGTCAGAGGACCGGGGTTTGATCCCAGCACCCAACATGGCTGCTGAGAACCATCTGTGAACGTCCAAATCAGGAGAACTCCAGTTTCCAGGGGCGATCCAAACCCTCTTTTGAACTCCGCGGCATTGCCGAAACGGGTGCACAACCTACATGCGATGACCGTACATTCATAACACATAATATAACTAAATAAAATAAAAATAAAAACATTGCCAGCTATTTAGTGATATTCTTTAGAGTATAACTATTCTGACTGGCCATTACCATCTCTGCTGAATTCTTAAGTCTGTATGCTGGAAGCTATCCACCAGACAACATAAAACAAATGAGCCATGTGGGTTGCAATAACTTTCTAAAAAGTTTATCCAGTCTAGCCGGGCATGGTGCCCACACCCTTATAATTCCCAAGCATGTTGGGGGGCAGAGGCAGTGGGATCTCTGTTAGATTCAAGGCGCTGGTCTTACCGAGACAAGCTCCAGGACCATCTGGGACTAAAGGGAGACACTGTCTCAAAAATACAAAAAAATAAAAAAAGTTATGAGATCTAGACTTTTGCTGGACTAAAGCTACATCAAGCCTCCATTAATAGCTTCCTTATGGGGGCCAGGTTGGTGGCACATTGCCTTTAGTCCCAGCACTTTGGTAGTCCAGAGTAAGGCAGATTCTCTGTGGGTATCAGCAGCCCGGATCGTACATAGGAAGTTCCAGCAGCATGGGGCCTACAACAGGGACCCTTGTTTTCTCAAAAGACATATAGAATAGATATTATATAGTGATAGTATAGATATACTATAAAATATATATATATATATATTATATTTACTTAATGTTAAGGTAGAGGGGGCACATTGGATGGTTCAGTGGGTAAGGTTGCTTGCTGCCAAGCCTGCCAACCTGAGTTCATTCTCTGAACACACATAATGAAAGGTGAGAACTCCCCAAGTTGCCCTTTGACCTCCACATATGAGCCATGCACACCCCTACCCTGCTCCCCACCTCACAAAATAGTAAGTGTAACCATTTAATTTATAAAGGTAGGGCAAGTGAAATGGCTCATTGGGTTAAAATGTTTGCCATGTAAGCCTACTGATTTATTTCCCTTAGAGCCCGTGGTGGAAGGAGAGCACCAACTCTCAAAGTTGTACTCTCCCATAGGCATCCACAGATTGTGTACATTTGCCCCCACATACACATCATATACACATATACAATAACTTTTTAGTTTGAAATTGTCTTTTTTTTTTTTTTTTTTTTTTTTTTTTTTTTTTTTTTTTTTTTTTTTTTTGTTGTTCTTTTTTTGTTGTGATAAAACACTGACCGAAAGCAACCTTGGGAGGAACAGGTTTATTGCATTTTATTCTTCCGAGTGACAGTTCATCCCTGAGGGAAACCAAGATGAGAACTAAACAGGGAAGAAACCTGGAGGCAGGAACAAAGCAGATCACAGAGGAAGGCTGCCTACTGGCTTGCTTTTTCCCGGCCTGTACTCAGCCTCTTTTGTTTGTTTTTTTTTTTTTCTTTATTTATTTCTTATGTGTAGAATGTACTGTCTTCAGGCAGGTCCTTGCACCCGTGTCGTGCAATGCCGCGGAGGTCAGAAAAGGTGTCGAATTCCCCCTGGAGCTGGATTCTCTCCTGGAATTGGAGGTTTTCAGACGATTCTCGGCCGCCAATGTGGTGCTGGGATCGAACACAGGTCCTCTGGTAAGAGTGGTCGGCTCTCTTAACTGCTAGGCCCATCTCTCCATCCCCTCAAGCCGCGTTCTTTTTAATTTATTATTTATTTAGTTATTATGTATTTTTAGTTTCTGTATGTGATATGAATGTACTGTCTGCAATGTCATGGTCTGTGCACCAGTGTCGTAGCGGAGCATTGGATTCCCCTGGAACTGTGAGTCTCTGGATTGGGTTTCAGACGGTTTCATCAGAACACCATGTGGGTGCTGCTGGGGACCGAACCCCGGTCCTCTGCAAGAGCAGGGTCGGTGCTCTTAACCGCTGAGGCCCATCTCTCCAGCCCCTCAGCCTGCTTTCTTATACAACCCAATAACCATCTGCCTAGGGGTGACTCCACCTAGCATGTGGGCTGGACCCTCCCATACTCACTCAACAATCAAGAAAGGCCTCACAACATGTCACCAGCCAGGGCGTGAGTGTCTTTGTTTTTAAATAAGGGGAAAGAGAGTGGCTCAGTGTTTGAGCACTTAGCACTGTTCTTTGTAGAGAGACGACTGGGTTTTCAGTTCCTAAGCACCCACCCAGGCCACCCTACAACCAACCACCTGTAAACTCCCACTTCCAGAGGATCTGAGGCCCTCTTCTTCATCTCCATGGCCCTGCAACACATATGGAGCAGATACATACACTCGCAATACAATATATTTTCTTAAACTATTAGTTTTATTTTATGTGGATGAGCACATTGCCTGATATGTATATAAGGGCAATATCCACAGAGGTCAGAAGAAGATATCAGATCCCCTGGAACTGGAGTTAGGAACATCTGTTGTTAACCACTATGTGAAGTGCTGGAAATTGAACCAGTCCTCTACAAAAGCAGCCAGTGCTCATAACGAGCTGGAGACCATCTCTCCAGCCCAGCCAATTTTTTTTTTGCGACAGATGTACCCCCAGCTGTCCTGGAACTCACTATGTAGACCAGGCTGCTTTGAAACTCATAGAGATCCCCTGCCTCTGCCTTCGGTGCCGGATTAAAGGCATTCCATCACTCCCAGCTATAAATATTTTTCAATTTCAACCAAAATAAAAATAGATGTAACTTCCTTAAGCTTCTCTTTGCCATACCTTGCTGATTGCTATAATTACTGTGGTTTTAAGATTTTTGAATACAGAAGACCGAGTGGATACTAGCAGTGTTATTTTTTTTTGAATTTTTAGTTAGTTCTGTATGTGTATGAGTGTACGTCTGCAGGTAGGTTTGTGCACCCGTGTTGTGCAATGCCGGGAGGTCAGAAGAGGGTCTTGGATTCCTGGAACTGGAGTTCTCCTGGAATTGGAGTTACAGATGGTTCTCAGCCACCATGTGGGTTGCTGGGGATCGAACGTGGGTCCTCTGCAAGAGCAGTCGGTGCTCTTAACTGCTAGGCTATCTCTCCAGCCCCTAGCATGTGTTATTTTAAATAAGTCATGTACTAAACTCTCTTTTTAAAAATAGGGTATTATGTAGCCCAGACTGGTCTTAAACCACGTAGCCAAGGATAGTCTGAATTTCTGATCCCCTGCCCTACCTCCCAAGGCTGGAGATTATAGCATGCATCATCATACCCAGTTTTATAAAATGGTTCAAGTGGGGCTGGGAGAGATGGCCTAGCGGTTAAGAGGCTACCGCTCTTCAGGGGACCCGGGTTTCGATCCCCAGCACCCACAGGCGCGGCTGGAGAACCGTCTGAAACCCAATTCCCGGAGAACTCACAGTACCAGGGGAGTCTGACACCCTCTTTCGACCTCGCGGCATTGCACTACACGGGTGCACAAACTTGCATGCAGACAGTACATTCATACACATACGAAAATAAATAAAAAAAAAAAAATTTTTTAATGTGTTCAGTAAAACAATGTACACATATAAAACTCTAATTTTCCAATAAGTTTCACGTATATTATTTTGCTTAGTCCAAAGCTTAGCCTTGAACTCAAAGAAATCCTTATGCCTCAGATTCTAAAATGCTGGGATTACAGGAGTGAGCCATGCCTGGCTTTTCTATTTTAAAAACAATAAAACTGGGGTTGAGGCTGTAACTCAGTGGCAAAGCACTGGCGGCAAATAAATAAAAAAAATAAAAAAAAAGCAAGATACAGGCTAAAAGGCATGACAAAAAACCAAAAGTCAGAGCTACCGGAACCAAGGGCCCATAGTACTAATTTGGAGCCTACGTGATTTCAAAGAAGAGAAAATATGAAAAAGAGTAGGCCAGTCATGGTGGTGACACCTTCAATATTAGCACATGGGAGGCAGAGGCAAGTGATTTCTGCCAGTTCAAGGCCACTCTGGTCTACATAGTAGGTTCCAGGATAGCCAAGTCTACACAGTGAGACCTGTGTCCAAAAAAGAAAAAAAAATCAAGCAACCAAAAAATTGAAAGATAAATATTGCCTCCTCTGGAAAATTTAAAGCTATTATTACAATTAGAAGAACACAGGGGCTAGAGAGATGGTTTAGTGGTTAAGAGTACTGGCTGCTCTTGAAGAGGACTGAGGTTTGGTTTTCAGTACCTCTGTGGGCACTAGGCATGCATGTGGTGCATTTACATACATTCAGGCAAAACACATACATATATTCAGCAAACACATAAAAAATTAAAAGAAACTATCATAATCTTTTTTTTCTTGTCTTTTTTTTTTTTTTTTTTAGACAGGGTCTCTTTTTTAGTCCCAGCTGGCCTGGAGCTCGTCTGTAGACGCGCTGGCCTTGAACTCAAAGAGATCTTGCCTGCTTCTGCCTCCCTCCAAAGTGCTGGGATTAAAGGCATGGGCCACCAGGCCCAACCTAAATGGTTGTTTTTATCTGCCATGTGTGGTGGGCTCAAACCCGGGTCCTTTGCAAGGTCAGTTGGACTCTAACTAAGCCATCTATCCGGCCCCCCAAATAACTTTTTTATAAAAAGGAAGAAAAATGCAAGGAGGTGGTGTGATGGCACTCAGTTAAAGTATTTATGAAGGCGCCAAGTGTGGTGGTGCACGCCTTTACTGACATAGCCACTGGGAGGCGAGAGGCAGGCAGATCTTTTGTGAGTCCAAGGCCCAGCCTGGTCTACAGAGTGGAGTCCAGACAGCTGACACTACGAGGCCCTGTCCCTCAACAAAACAAAAAACAAAAAGTATTTAGAAGGCTAAGTGGTAATATGTAGGAATTTAGGTAAATTCCACAATGAAGTGTACACTGAATACTTCATATACTTAAAAAAGTGGAATTAAACCAAATTTCAGGAGAGATATAACACATTATAGACAAATGGCAGAATTTGGTCTTTAGAGTGAATAGATTTGAGTTCCAGGAAATAGGGATATAACTCAGTTGTTAGAGGGTTTGCCTAGCAATGAAGTTCAAGGTTCAAACCCAAGCATCCCATAAACTGGTCATGCCTGTAATTTCTGGCACTGTGGAAACTGAGGCAGGAAAAATCAGAAATTCAAGGTCATTCTCAGGTACAACAAGAGTTAAAAGAGCAGCCTGTCTATATGAGATGTATTTATTTTTTTAAATTTTATTTATTTTATTTTAAGTTTATTTTTGGTCTTTTTAGAGACAGCTGTAGCCCCAGATGTCCTGGAACTCACTAGGTAGTCCAGCTGGGCGTGAATTTACAGAGATCTGTCCTGCCTTTGCCGTCCCGAGTGCTGGGATTAAAGGCGTGCTCTAGCACACTAGGCTTATTTTTTTTTTTTGTCTTTTGATCAGGGTCTCCCTGTACCCCAGCTGTCCTGGAAACTCACATGTAGACCAGTAGCTTTGAACTGCCTGCCCTATGCTAGGATAAGGCCTGTGCCACCACACGACGATGATATTGTTTTTTTTTTTTTTTTAAAAGATTGGCCAGGGGTGGTGGGAATGCCTTTGAATCCCAGCACTCAGGAGGCAGAGGCGAGGTGGATCTCTGGTTCAAGTCTAGCCTGGTCTACAGAGGGAATTCCAGCGAAGCTAGGGCTACAGGGACAAACCCTGTCTCAGACAAAAAAAAAATTCAAGTAAATATTAATAGTCAATAAGTATGAGTTTTTCTCACATTACTGACCATGTTATTTGGAGGACAATATGGAAACAAGGGTCAATGAAAAAGACTTATTTCTAAAGCTAAACATGTATCTTGCAAACTCTATTTAAAATGCCGCACACCCCCCCACCCCCAGCAAGATAGCCTCAAGTGGGGTAAGGAGCTTGCTGCTAAGTCCCCGGACCCTGAGTGCTGCTAAGTCCCAGGACCTGAGTTCTATGTGGCAGAGATCCACAAGGTGAAGGAGAGAACTGATTCTTAAATGCTGCCTTCTGACTCCCACATATAATGCTCTAGACACCCCCTCCAAGTAAGATAAATGGAAATTAAAATATTTCCCTCATCTTTTGGATTCTGTGGCAATATTTCAACGTCTGAAATTCTGGAGTTGTAGCTCAGCAGCAGAGAGCATCTGCCCAGCAAGTGCCAGGCCTTGGGTTTGATCTCCATCACCCTCTCCAAAAGAGGAAGAGTGAAAGAAACGGGTGTTGGAGGGTATAGCTGAAAAAGGTTGGGCGGGGGTGGGGTGGGGCGGCAGGGTCGCAAGGCATTTGATTTAGCACGGGGCCTGGGCATGTGGCATTCACGGATGGACCTGCGATTTGTAGCAATCATAGAAGGGCGTGGAGCCGGTCAGCATCTTGCTGTTGAAGACGTCGGACAGCTGGCTGCTGGTGTCCAAACTGACGTTCCAGGAGCGATTTGCACCTCCCCGGAACGCCACCTTCGGCTGCTAGGAGCAAGAGAAAGCCATCAAGCATGCAAAGCCCGGCCCGAGCCTGCTCCCCTGGTGTGGTGGGGGGGGGGGGGTCGGCGCGGACTCGGGCTCCCTGCTTCCGTCCCGGGGTGTCCTCGGCTTCCCTCCACCCTCTACGAGTGCGCGCAGCTCTGAATCGCCCCACTCGACGGTCCTGACAGACGCAGGCTCTCAGCACCACAGCGAATCCCCCGGCACATCACCGTCGGCGAGCCCATCTGGCCCGCCCTGTCAGCCGTGCTGGAACCCGTCGAGGAGCCCGTCGCCCGCCCGCTGCCTGCTTTTATCCCGTCCCCGCCGGCCGGCAGGCCTCCTGCCTTCCAGAAGTGCTCCCTGCTCAGCAGCGACGTCCCAAGCCCTGCGGGTCTCCCCATTACCTCAGGGTCCCCTCCCTCCGGATTGGGGATGAGCAGGTGCCTCTGCCTCTCACCTCCATGGGGCCCTCTCAGCCCGCACCCCGCGCTGCCGCCGCCCACCGCAGAGACGCGCCCCTGGCGCTGGCCTGGAGCGGGTCTATGGGTGGCGAACGGAGCCGAGAGAGTACCTCAGGGAAGAGGCCGTTACATGGCCTGCCAGAGGCTCGCGACCAGGTACACGTCTGGGCAGCGCCCTGCCTCGCTCTAGCCTGGGAGGCTCGCCCCCTCCCCTCGTCTTGCACCTTTCATTGGCCCACTGCCCAGCCAATAAGCAGCCGCCCCCAGGGCCTGTTGCCCCCTGGAGACAAGGCCACGAGGGAGGGAACNCAGAAAGGAAGGAAGGAGGAAGGAAGGAAGGCAGACGGGAAGGAATGTGAAGGAAGGAAGGAAGGAAGGAAGAAAGAAAGAAAAGAAAAAGGAAGGAAGGAAGGAGGAAAGAAATGAAAGAAAGAAGACAAGAAATACAAACGACAAATGAAGATAAGAAAGAACAGGCATCCCACAAATACAAAGCCTAGCCTGGTCTGACTGTGTGAGACTGTCTCAAAAAATTAATGATAGAAATCTACACAAATAATTGGCCTAGTTTAGGCTTCTCCTTAAATTTGTATGTACATAAAAATACAATTTCAACTAAATAGTACTAAAATAATGAAGATAGCTAATACACTTTGGTCCCTGTGTAATCAAACATAAAACCCACTCATTTAAGCCTGAAAAATTTATTAATTTACCTGTTCTTTACATTGATCTGAGAATTAGAAGGTTGTTTAATATCATCTCCATAAGTAGACCATGGTACATAGAAAAGTGAGGAATCTATAGAACTTGCATATTCTGTTGATGAAGAAAGTGGAGTATAGGTCTGCCTTAGGTCTACATTGTCTTCATTCTGAAAATGTTAAAAAATGTTTGTACATTAGAGACATCAAAACTTCATTTATTGGAGATATTAGCAAAATAATAAGAAAACAGAGGTAATAATACAGGGAATACAAATTGGGAATAATTACATTAAAATATAAAATATGACCAGTATCTTAGCTACTGATGATTTGTTTTGTGGCCTAGAAATTACTATGTAGACCAGGGTAGCCTCGAACTCACAGAGATCCACCTGCCTCTGCCTCCCAGAGTTCTGAGATTAAGGTTGGGTGCCACCCCTCCAGATTATTTATTACTCTTTTTCTTTTTAAGCCAGTGGGTTCTCCCTGTAGCCCTAGCTGATCCTGGAAACTCACTGTTTAGCCCCAGCGATGGCCTTGAACTTGCAAGAGATCCACCTGCCTCTGCCTCCGAATGCTGGGAATAAGCATGCCAGGTCCTAGAGAGATGGCTAGCGGTTCAGACGCTGACTGTGCTCCTTGTCAGAGGACCCGGGGTTTGATCCCCAGCACCCACATGGCTGCTGAGAACCATCTGTAACTCCAATCCAGAGAACTCCAGTTCCAGGGGCATCCAAAACCCTCTTCTTGACACTCCGCGGATTGCACGAACGGGTCACAAAACACTACAGCGGATACGTACTTCATACACATACAAAACTAAATAAAATAAAAATAAAAAACATTGCCAGTATTTATGTGCAATTCTTTAAGTATAACTATTTGCTGGCATTTACCAATCTCGGCTGAACATTCTTAAGTTGTATCGCATGAAGCTAATCCCAGACAACATATAAACAAATGAGCATGTGTGTTGCAATAAACTTTATAAAAAGTTATCAGTCTAGCGGGCATGGTGCCACACACCTTATAATTCCCAGCATTTGGGGGGCAGAGGCAGTTGGATCTCGGTGAGATTCAAGGCGCACTGGTCTTACCAGACAGCTCCAGGACCCTGCTGGGACTAAAGGGAGGACACTGTCTCAAAAATACAAAAAAAAATACAAAAAAATTTATTTATTTATTTATTTATTTATTTATTTATTTTTATTTCTGTATGTGTATGAATGTACTGTCTGCATGCAGGTCTGTGCACCAGTGTCGTGAGGGCATTGGATTCCCCTGGAACTGGAGTTCTGGAATTGGAGTTTCAGACGGTTCTCAGACACCATGTGGGTGCTGGGGATCGAACCCGGGTCCTCTGCAAGAGCGGTCGGTGCTCTTAACCGCTAGGCCATCTCTCCAGCCCCTCAGCCTGCTTTCTTATACAACCCAATAACCATCTGCCTAGGGGTGACTCCACCTAGCATGGGCTGGACCCTCCCATATCACTCAACAATCAAGAAAATGCCTCACAGACATGTCCACAGGCCAGTGCGTGAAGTTGTCTTTTTTTAAATAAGGGGAAGAGAGATGGCTCAGTGCTTGAGCATTAGCTGTTCTTGTAGAGGACTGGGTTTCAGTTCCTAGCACCCACACCAGGCACCTCACAACCACCTGTAACTCCACTTCCAGAGGATCTGAGGCCCTCTTCTCATCTCCATTGGCACCTGCACACATATGGAGCATATACATACACTCAGGCATACATATATTTTTCTAACTTATTATTTTTATTTTATGTGTATGAGACTAATGCCTGTATGTATATAAGGGCAATATCCACAGAGGTCAGAAGAAGATATCAGATCCCCTGGAACTGGAGTTATGAACATCTGTTAACCACTATGTGAGTGCTGGGAATTGAACCCAGGTCCTCTACAAAAGCAGCCAGTGCTCATAACTGCTGAGACATCTCTCCAGCCCAGCCCATATTTTTTTTTGCGACAGATGTAGCCCCAGCTGTCCTGGAACTCACTATGTAGACCAGGCTGGCTTTGAACTCATAGAGATCCACCTGCCTCTGCCTTCGGAGTGCCGGGATTAAAGGCATGTGCCATCACTCCCAGCTATAAATATTTTTCAACCAAAAGTAAAAATAGATGTAACTTCCTTAAGCTTCTCTTTGCCATACCTTGCTGATTGCTATAATTACTGTGGTTTTAAGATTTTTGAATACAGAAGACTCTGTGGATACTAGCAGTGTTATTTTTTTAATTTTATTTATTTCTGTATGTGTATGAATGTACTGTCTGCATGTAGGTTTGTGCACCCGTGTTGTGCAATGCCGAGGAGGTCAGAAGAGGGTCTTGGATTCCCCTGGAACTGGAGTTCTCCTGGAATTGGAGTTACAGATGGTTCTCAGCCACCATGTGGGTGCTGGGGATCGAACGTGGGTCCTCTGCAAGAGCAGTCGGTGCTCTTAACTGCTAGGCTATCTCTCCAGCCCCTAGCAGTGTTATTTTAAATAAGTCATGTACTAAACTCTCTTTTTAAAAATAGGGTATTATGTAGCCCAGACTGGTCTTAAACCACGTAGCCAAGGATAGTCTTGAATTTCTGATCCTCCTGCCTCTACCTCCCAAGTGCTGAGATTATAGCATGCATCATCATACCCAGTTTTATAAAATGTGTTCAGTGGGGCTGGAGAGATGGCCTAGCGGTTAAGAGTGCTGACCGCTCTTACAGGGGACCCGGGTTCGATCCCCAGCACCCACATGGCGGCTGAGAACCGTCTGAAACTCCAATTCCAGGAGAACTCCAGTTCCAGGGGAGTCTGACACCCTCTTCTGACCTCTGCGGCATTGCACTACACGGGTGCACAAACTTGCATGCAGACAGTACATTCATACACATACAGAAATAAATACAAAAAAAAACACATTTAATTGTTTCAGGTAAAACAAATAGTACACATATATAAAACATCTATTTTTCAATTAAGTGTTCACGTATATTATTTTTGCTTAGTCCAAACTTAGCCTTAACTCAAAGAAATCCCATTATGCCTCAGTGCTAAAATGCTGGGATTACAGGAGGAGCACATGCCTGGCTTTCTATTTTAAAAACAATAAAACTGGGGTTGAGGCTGTAACTCAGTGGCAAAGCACTGGGCGGCAAAAGAATCAAAAAAAAAAAAGAAAAAGCGAGAGATGAAGCAGGCTAAGAAGGCATGACAGAAGGAAACCAAAAGGTTCCCAGAGGCGTACGCGGAACCAAGGGCCGGGGGCATAGTAGCTGGAATATGGTGGAGCCCATACGTGGGATTGTCCGAAAGAAGAGGGGAAAAGAAGAAAAAGAGCGTAGGCCAGTCATGGTGGTGACACCTTCAATATTAGCACATGGAGGCAGAGGCAGTGATGGTCGGCCCGGGCAAGAAGGCCACTCTGGTCTAGCTAGGAGGTTCCCAGGATAGCCAGTCGACACATGTGAGACCGTGGTCAAACAAGGAAAAAAAATCAAGCAACCAAAAAATTGAAAGATAAATATTGCCTCCTCTGGAAAATTTAAAGCTATTATTAACAATGTAAGAAGAACACACAGGGCTAGAGAGATGGTTTGGCAGATAAGAGGCTGGCTTCTCTTGAAAGAGGACTGAGGTTTGGTTTTCAGTAACCTCCAGTGGGCACTAGGCATGCAATGTGGGGTGCATTTACAGTAACATTCAGGCAAAACAACATACATATATTCATGCAAACACATAAAAAATTAAAGAAACTATCATAATCTTTTTTTCTTGTCTTTTTTTTTTTTTTTTTTAGACAGGGTCTCTTTTTAGTCCCAGCTGGCCTGGAGCTCGCTCTGTAGACCAGGCTGGCCTTGAACTCACAGAGATCTGCCTGCTTCTGCCTCCCTCCCAAGTGCTGGGATTAAAGGCATGGGCCACCATGCCCAACCTAAGATGGTTTTTATCTGCCATGTGGGTGCTGGGACTCAAACCCGGGTCCTTTGCAAGATCAGTTGGAGCTCTAACTGAGCCATCTATCCTGCCCCCATAATCTTTTTTATAAAAGGAAGAAAAATGCAAGGAGGTGGGTGTGATGGCACTCAGTTAAAGTATTTATGAAGGCGCCAAGTGTGGTGGTGCACGCCTTTACTCCTAGCACTTGGGAGGCAGAGGCAGGCAGATCTTTGTGAGTTCAAGGCCAGCCTGGTCTACAGAGTGAGTTCCAGGACAGCTGACACTACAGGGAGACCCTGTCTCGAACAAAACAAAAACAAAAAAGTATTTATGAAGGCTAGGTGGTAATATGTAGGAATTTAGGTAAATTCACAAATGAAGTGTATCACTGATATACTTCATATACTTAAAATAAGTGGAATTAAACTCAAATTTCAGTAGAGATATAAACATTATAGACAATGGCAGAATTTGGTCTTTAGAGTGAATAGATTTGAGTTCCAGGAAATAGGGATATAACTCAGTTGTTAGAGGGTTTGCCTAGCATGAAGTTCAAGGTTCAAACCCAAGCATCCCATAAACTGGTCATGCCTGTAATTTCTGGCACTGTGGAAACTGAGGCAGGAAAATCAGAAATTCAAGGTCATTCTCAGGTACACAGAGAGTTAAAGAGCAGCCTGTGCTATATGAGATTGTATTTAATTTTTAAATTTTATTTATTTTATTTTATTTTATTTTTGGTCTTTTTAGAGACAGCTGTAGCCCCAGATGTCCTGGAACTCACTATGTAGTCCAGGCTGGGCTTGAATTTACAGAGATCTGCCTGCCTTTGCCTCCCGAGTGCTGGGATTAAAGGCGTGCTCTAGCACACTAGGCTTATTTTTTTTGTCTTTTTGAGACAGGGTCTCCCTGTAGCCCCAGCTGTCCTGGAACTCACTATGTAGACCAGGCTAGCTTTGACTGCCTCCCTAGTGCTGGGATCAAAGGCCTGTGCCACCACAACCGATGATATTGTTTTTTTTTTTTTTAATAAAGATTTGGCCAGGGGTGGTGGCACATGCCTTTAATCCCAGCACTCAGGAGGCAGAGGCAGGTGGATCTCTGAGTTCAAGTCTAGCCTGGTCTACAGAGGGAATTCCAGGCCAGCTAGGGCTACAGGGACACCCTGTCTCAGACAAAAAAAAATTCAATAAATATTAATAGTCAATAAGTATGAGTTTTCTCACATTACTGACCATGTTATTTGGAGGACAATATGGAAACAAGGGTCAATGAAAAAGACTTATTTCTAAAGCTAAACATGTATCTTGCAAACTCTATTTAAAATGCCGCACCCCCCCCCCAGCAAGATAGCTCAAGTGGGTAAAGGAGCTTGCTGCTAAGTCCCCAGACCTGAGTGCTGCTAAGTCCCAGGACCTGAGTTCTATTGGCAGGATCCACAAGGTGGAAGGAGAGAACTGATTCTTAAATGCTGCCTTCTGACTCCCACATATAGGCTATAGCACGCCCCCTCCAAGTAAATAAATGGAAATTAAAATATTTCCCTCATCTTTTGGATTCTGTGGCAATATTTCAACGTCTGAAATTCTGGAGTTGTAGCTCAGCAGCAGAGCATCTGCCCAGCAAGTGCCAGGCCTTGGGTTTGAGCTCCATCACCCTCTCCAAAAGAGGAAGGAGTGGAAGAAACGGGTGTTGGAGGGTATAGCTGAAAAAGGTGGCGGGGGTGGGGATGGGGCGGCAGGGTCGCAAGGCATTTGATTTAGCACGGGGCCTGGGCATGTGGCATTCACGGATGGACCTGCGATTTGTAGCAATCATAGAAGGGCGTGGAGCCGGTCAGCATCTTGCTGTTGAAGACGTCGGACAGCTGGCTGCTGGTGTCCAAACTGACGTTCCAGGAGCGATTTGCACCTCCCCGGAACGCCACCTTCGGCTGCTAGGAGCAAGAGAAAGCCATCAAGCATGCAAAGCCCGGCCCGAGCCTGCTCCCCTGGTGTGGGGGGGGGGGGGGGTCGGCGCGGACTCGGGCTCCCTGCTTCCGTCCCGGGGTGTCCTCGGCTTCCCTCCACCCTCTACGAGTGCGCGCAGCTCTGAATCGCCCCACTCGACGGTCCTGACAGACGCAGGCTCTCAGCACCACAGCGAATCCCCCGGCACATCACCGTCGGCGAGCCCATCTGGCCCGCCCTGTCAGCCGTGCTGGAACCCGTCGAGGAGCCCGTCGCCCGCCCGCTGCCTGCTTTTATCCCGTCCCCGCCGGCCGGCAGGCCTCCTGCCTTCCAGAAGTGCTCCCTGCTCAGCAGCGACGTCCCAAGCCCTGCGGGTCTCCCCATTACCTCAGGGTCCCCTCCCTCGGGATTGGGGATGAGCAGGTGCCTCTGCCTCTCACCTCCATGGGGCCCTCTCAGCCCGCACCCCGCCGCTGCCGCCTCCACCGCAGCCGCCCCTGGCGCTGCCTGGAGCGGGTCTATGGGTGGCGAACGGAGCCGAGAGAGTACCTCAGGGAAGAGGCCGTTACATGGCCTGCCAGAGGCTCGCGACCAGGTACACGTCTGGGCAGCGCCCTGCCTCGCTCTAGCCTGGGAGGCTCGCCCCCTCCCCTCGTCTTGCACCTTTCATTGGCCCACTGCCCAGCCAATAAGCAGCCGCCCCCAGGGCCTGTTGCCCCCTGGAGACAAGGCCACGAGGGAGGGAACGGTTAGCAGACCTCGCTCTCCTCTCTCTTGGGCTGCTGTTGAGCTTTTTCCCCCGCTCAAAATAAGCGTGCTTGGGATTGGCTCGCACAGATGAGCTCTGAGCTGGTGAGTGGCTAACGCGGAAAGGCTCTGAGCCTATGGGGCTGGAGAAGTGGTACCTGCGCTTGGAAGACGGGAAATCTGGCAGCAACAGGCTAAAACCTTGAAGCTCGCGGCTTAGCCATGTGACCATTTTTCATTTTCGCATCTCAGTTTCCTCCTCTAGTTCCCAGAATAATTTTGAAGCCGACTTTCAGGGGGGAAAGAAATGAAATCTGCTTCCAGTTCCAGGCGCAGATTTCAGTTTAGGTAAAGATATTTGTTAAATATGACTTTTATTTTTCTTATTTTTTTATTTTTAAATTTTTTTTATTTTTAATTTTATTTATTTCTGTATGTGTATGAATGTACTGTCTGCACGTAGATTTGTGCAGCCGTGTCATGCAATGCCGCGGAGGTCAGAAGAGGGTCTCGGATTCCCCTGGAACTGGAGTTCTCCTGGAATTGGAGTTTCAGACGGTTCTTGGCCGCCATGTGGGTGCTGGGGATCGAACCCGGGTCCTCTGCAAGAGCGGTTGGCGCTCCTAACCGCTAGGCCATCTCTCCAGCCCCTAAATAAAGCTTCATGCCGGGCATCGTGGCGCACGCCTTTAATCCCAGGCAGATGGATCTCCGTGAGTCCAAGGCCAGCCTGGTCTAAAAAGCTAGTTCCAGGCCAGCTGGGACTACAGGGAGACCTTGTTTCAAATATACCAAAAATAAATAAATAAATAAATAAATAAATAATTTAAAAAGCTTCACCCTGAACTTTAAAAAGCTATTCCCGGTACCTCACAAGCCCTTAACATACCAAGACTGGGGTCTGACGGTCTCAGAAATACAAGGTTTTGTTCCCAGGAAATGCTAAAAATGTGTGTGTGCTCGTGCACAGACATGATAGAAATCATATGGAAATACAGGACCTGTTTGTATTTAAAATAAAAATTGAGCCATGCTTGATTAAGCAGATGTTTGTTTAACCCAGGCCCAAGTAAAAGTCGAATAAGGGGACGAATTTGCAGGGCCGTACTGTCCTGATAGTTATTTCAGACATCTACTAAGCTTTGTGTCCAGAATGAGTGAAGTGGTAAAACCAGTGAACGTTTCTCACCTGCAACGTTAAGACTGCATGTGGGCCGGGCGTGGTGGCACACGCCTTTAATCCTAGCACTTGGGAGGCAGAGGCAGGTGGATCTTTGTAAGTTCAAGGCCAGCCTGGTCTACAGAGTT
>VZQC01001733.1:2940438-3070317 GCA_009823505.1 Rhizomys pruinosus | reverse complement strand
ACACACACACACACACACACACACACACACACACTCACACCTTTCCTTTGCCAAACTGTTCTTATCTCTTCAAAAGTTAACATTAATAAGTTTATTCTTCCATAAATTTAACATTGATTTATTTTCTAAGTTTTTTTTTTTTTTGGTCTTTTCGAGACAGGGTCTCCCTGTAGCCCCAGCTGTCCTGGAATTCACTCTGTAGACCAGGCTGGGCTTAAACTCACAAAGATCCGCCTGCCTCTGCCTCCCGAGTGCTAGCGTTAAAGGTGTGCACCACTATGCCCAGCCTAAGGTTGTTGGGGTTTTTTGTTTTGTTTTTATGTACACATGTGTGCTTCTGTATATTTGGCATGTGCATGCAGGACCCCGAGGGGCTCAGAAGAGGGTTTCATATCCCTTGGAACTGAAATTATAGACTCCATTTGTGGGCTGTCAAGTGGATGCTAGAAACCAAACCCTGTCCTGTGCAAGATTAGCAAGTTCTCTTAACTGCTTGCTGAGCTGTCTCTCCAGTACTAACTTTTTGTTGTTGTTTTTTTGGGGGGAGAAGTTGTTGAAACAGGGTCTCCTTGAAGCCCCAGCTGCCCTGGAATTTGCTGTGTAGACCATGCTGGCATTGATCTCACAGATCTACCTGCCATTTCCTCCTGAGTGCTAGGATTAAAGTTGTGTACCACCATACCCAGCTCATATTTATTTATTTGGGGGGGGCATTATATACCAAGACATGGTATATCTGTTTGTTTGTTTTGAAACTGGGTCTTCCTGTAGCCCCAGCTGTCCTGGAACTCACTCTGTAGACCAGGCTGGCCTTGAACTCACAAAGATCCACCTGCCTCTGTTTCCCAAGTGCTAGGATTAAAGGCGTGAGCCACCACGCCCAGCTTATTGTTTTTATTTTATGTGTATGTGTATATTGCCTGCATGTGTTTCGGTCCATCCATGTTATGCAATGCCCTCGGAGGCATCAGATTCCCCTGGAACTGGAGTTATGGATGCCTTAGCTGCCATGTAGGTTCTGGGTCCTCTGCAAGAGCAGCCAGTTCTCCTAACTATTGAGCAGCTGTCCAGCCCCTAATATTCTTTTTATTTTTATTTATTTTTTATTTATTTATTTTTTGCCTTTTTGAGACAAGGTCTCCCTATAGCCCCAGCTGGCCTGGAACTCACTCTGTAGCCCAGGCTGGCCTTGAACTCACCCCTAATATTCTTTTTTTTAATTTTTATTTATTCTTATATGTGTATGAATGTACTGTCTGCATGCAGGTTTGTGCACCCGTGTTGTGCAATGCCTTGGAGGTCAGAAGAGGGTGTCGGATTCCCCTGGAACTGGAGTCAAAGATGGTTCTCAGCCGCCATGTGGGTGTTGGGGATCAAACCCAGGTCCTCTGCAAGAGCAGTCGGCACTCTTAACCACTGGGCCATCTCTCCAGCCCCTCTTTTTAAACCCAAGGCCTCATGTTCTATCACTGAGCTCCACACACAGCCCCAGTGCTCATTTTTTTAACTTCTTATTTATCTCTGGCTTCTGTCTCTACTTTTTAGTACTCCAGTCTCTACACAAGTCATTTTCAAAGTGTGATCTTTAGACCAACAGCATCCATGCCAGCTGGGAACTTGGTTAGAAATTCAGGTATTTGGGACTCACCAAGACCTACTGAATGGGAAACTGGAGGTGTGGCTCAGCAATGTGTTTTATAGCACTCCTGCAGATTCAAGTTAAAGTTTGAAAACACTGCTATAAGCCAGTGTTGTTGATATGGTAGCCTCCAACCCTAAGTAGCTATTGATCTATTGTAACATAGCTAGAATAAACAAGTGTAAAGTATACTCCAGATTCCAAAGACTTAGTTAATAAAACAGAGTAAACTATCTCATTAATACTTTTCATATTGACAAAAATGAAATTGTAATTTTTTTATATATGGAGTTAAATAAAAAATATTATTGAAGTTCATTTCTTTTCAGTTGTTTAAAACACAGAATAGGGCTGGAGAGACGGTCTAGTGGTTGGCAGTGCCAACTGTTCTTGCAGAGGACCCAGGTTCAATCCCCAACACCCACATGGCGGCTGAGAACCGTCTTTAACTCCAGTTCCAAGGGAAACCAACGCCCTCTTCTGACCTTCGTGGCATTGCACGACACGGGTGCACCAACCTACATGCAGACAGTACACTCATACACATACAAGAATAAATAAAATTTAAAATAATAATAACAAAATAATAATAAATAAATAAATAAAATAAACAATAAAAACAGAATTCTGGGGCTGGAGAGATGGCTCAACAGTTAAGAGCACTGAATGCTGTTGCAAAGGACCTCAGTTCAATTCCCAGCACCCACATGGCAGCTGACAACTGTCCATAACTCCAGTTCCAGGGGATCTCATGCTTTCTTCTGACCTCCTCTGACAACATGGGTGCACTGTGCACTTATGCACATGCAGGCATCTGTGGGGTAAAATTCGGATCATCATGCAATGACCTATATCCACGGTCCCAGGGGTTTTTTATATTATTATTATTATTATTATTTGTCTTTTTGTTTTTTGTTTTTTTGAGACAGGGTCTCCCTGTAGCTCTGGCTGTCCTGGAACTCACTCTGTAGACCAGGCTGTATTATTTGTCTTTTTGAGACAGGGTCTCCCTATACTTCCACAGGCCTGGAACTTACCATCTAGACCAAGCTGTCCTGCCTCTGCCTTTTGAATTCTGGGATTAAAGGTGTGTACCAGCCAGTTCTAGAAAATTTTAACTGAGTATGTGGCTCTCATATTTGTTTTAAAAAATATTTATATATGGGGGTGTGTGCACACATGCGCACAGGTAGACATGTGCCATTGCATACCTGTGAAGGTCAGAAGACACTTTTAGGGAGTTGGTGCTTTCTAACTGTGGATTCTAGGGCTTGAACTCAGGTCTTCAGGATTGTGCACCAAGAGCTTTTACCCACTTAGCCATCTCTCCAGCTCTCATATTTGTTTTTTTTTTTTCTTCTGTCTGCATGTAGGTTTGTGCACCTGTGTCGTGCAGTGCCTTGGAGATCAGAAGAGGGTGTCGGACTCCCCTGGAACTGGAGTTAAAGACGGTTCTCAGCCGCCATTGGGTGCTGGGGATCGAACCCGGGTCCTCTGCAAGAGCAGTCGGCGATCTTAACCACTAGGCCATCTCTCCAGCCCCAGCTCTCATATTTCTTTATTTACTTCTATATTTATTTGTTTTTTGTCTTTTTGAAATAGGGTCTCCCTGTAGCCTCAGCTGTCCTGGAACTCACTCTGTAGACCAGGCTGCCTTGAACTCACAGAGATCTACCGGCCTCTGGCTCCCAAGTGCTGGGATTAAAGGTGTGCACCACCACAACCAGTTCATATTTCTATTGGATAGCAATGTTCTAGACTGTGAGTGATACAAGAAACATTAAATATGCCAGGCTTGGTGGTGCATGCCTTTAATCCCAGTACTGAGGAGGCAGAGACAGGTGGATCTCTGTGAGTTCAAGGCCAGCGTGGTCTACATAGTGAGTTCCAGGCCAGCTGGGGGTACAGGGAGACCTTGTCTCAAAAGATCAAAAAACAACAACACCAAAAAAAAAATTAAATATTAGTCTTTTTTAAAATTTTATTTATTTTTGTATGTGTATGAGTGTACTGTCTGCATGTAGGTCTGTGCACGGGTGTTGTACAATGCCATGGAGGTCAGAAGAGGGTCTCGGATTCCCCTGGAACTGGAGTTCTCTTGCAATTGGAGTTATAGATGGTTCTCAGCCACCATGTGGGTGCTGGGGATCGAACCCGGGTCCTCTGCAAGAGCAGTTGGTGCTCTTAACCGATAGGCTATCTCTCCAGCCCCTTCTTTTTTTTATTTTTATTTATTTCTGTATGTGTATGAATGTACTTACTGTCTGCATGCAGGTTTGTGCACCTGTGTCATGCAATGCCTTGGAGGTCAGAAGAAGGTGTCGGATTCCCCTGGAACTGGAGTTCTGGAATTGGAGTCTCAGATGGCTCTTGGCCGCCTTGTGGGTGCTGGGGATCAAACCCGGGTCCTCTGTAAGCGGTGGGTGCTCTTAACCTCTAGGCCATCTCTCCAGCCCCTAAATATTAGTCTTTTCTGTCAAACACTGGAAAACTTTGGTTTGTGCAAGAATTTCAAATCTGCCCCCACTCACGCCCTGTAAAACTTTTGTTTATTCAAAAGCCGCACTGTATTCCTGGAACCTGATGGCTTGCAGCAGCTGAACCTTTTACCTTTTTTTTTTTTTAATTTTTATTTATTTTGTATGTGTATGGATGTAATGTCTGCATGTAGGTTGGTGCACCCATGTCGGGCAATGCCTCGGAGGTCAGAAGAGGGCATCAGATTCCCCTGAAACTGGAGTTAAAGATGGTTCTCAACCACCATGTGGGTGCTAGGGATTGAACCTGGGTCCTCTGCAAGAGCAGTCGGTGCTCTTAACCGCTAGGCCATCTCTCCAGCCCCGCCTTTTACCTTTTATCCAGCCCCTTTCCCTATTCTTCAATTCCTTTGCACAGATTCTTTTTTTATGTTGTATGAGTGTTATGCCTGAAAGTATGTAAGGGCACTCATATCATGCAATGCCTGAGGAGGTCAGAAGAGGGTTTTGGATCCCCTGGAACTGGAGTTTCAGATGGTTGTTAGCCTCCATGTGGGTTCTGGGAATCAAACCTGGGTCTTCTACAAGAACAACCACCAGTGCTCTGAATCACTGAGCCATATCTCCAGCCCTTTGCAGATTCTTTTAAAACTAGCTGTGCTGGATAGCTTTAGTGTCAACTTGACACACCTGGGTTGAGGGAACCTCAGTTGGGGAATTGGCTCCATTGGACTGGCCTGTGGCCATGTCTGTGAAGTATTGTCTTGATTGTTGAGTCATGTGGGAAGGCCCAGCCCACTGTGGGTGGTGCCACCCTGGGCAGGTTGTTGTGTACTGTATAAGAGGGCAGGCTGGGCATGGGCCGGAGGAGCAAGCCAGTAAGCAGCATTCCTCCATGGTCTGTGCCTCAGCTCCTGCCTCCAGGGTCCTGCCCTGAGTTCCTATGTTGGGCTCCCTTAGTGATGAACTGTGAGATGTGAGCCAAATAAACCCTTTCCTCCCCAAGTTGGAATTGGTCAGAGTGTTTTGTTGAAGCAATCGAAGAGAAACTAGAACACTAGCCAACCTCAAAGACTATGTTCAATCTGAATGACCACACAACACACCAGTTTGCAAAAGTAATCGCTGCTTTGCCAAGTTATTTTTGCTGTTCAGATTTTATTTTGAACAGATGGGGTTGGGGGTTGAGGATTCAGCTCTATGATAGACCACTTTCCCTAGCAAGCATAAGGCCCTGGGTTTGGTCCTTAGCTCCAATCAAAAAAACAAGCTAGATTGTGGATTGTGTGTATAAGCATAGTGTGTGGGCCAAATATGGTGTGACATGTTTCTAAATAACCCATGAACTAAGAATGTTTTTATTTTTATTTATTTACTTACTTTTGGTCTTTCTGAGACAGGGTCTTCCTTTAGTCCCAGCTTGCCTGGAACTTGCTATGTAGACCAGGCTGGCCTTGAACTCAGAGATCCACCTGCCTCTGCCTCCCGAGTGCTGGGATTAAAGAAGTTTACCACCACACCTGGCCTGTTTTTCATTTTTAATAGTTGAAAAGAAAGTTTAAAAAAAATAACTGGGTAACTCTTGCCAGACCTTTAATCCCAACACTCAGGGAAGCAGAGGCAGGTGGATCTCTGTGAGTTTGAGGCCAACCTAGTCTACACACAGAATTCCAGGCTAGCAGGGCTACATAGTGAAATCCTGTCTCAAAATAAATAGTAAGTAAATAAAGTGAGAAACTCACTTGACTCTTTGTCATTCCCTCTTGAACACCAAAATCATCCTTCTTTGCTTGATTAATCATTGCTTTCCTCAAAAAAGAGTAATGAGTAGTAATAACAAAGCTAGGCATGATAACATAAAACTATAGTCTTCAAGAATTAGAGGCCAGCCCATGGAACATTCCAAGACACTGTCTCAGAAAAAAATACTATGCTGCTCCCCACCAGCTGGATGGTGGGAGACATGGGCTGTGTGGGTTTGGGCACAACTGCTTGCAAATTGGTTTTACGTGAAGGATGCTCGTACTCATAACTTATTACTTATTGTTAAAAAAATAAAAATTAAAAAAATTGGAAAAAAAAACCCCAAACCTATGCTGCCGCCGCTGCTGGGTATACTCACTCGCAGTGCAGCCAGGCATGTGAAGGGCGAGGCAGGCGGCCTGGCCTCCTGCAGCCGCCAGGAAGTTGAGACTGTTGCGTGCAGTAGAACAGAAGATGTGACTACTGCACAGCAAGAAAGAACAGAGAGAGCCATGAGCATCACAGCTTTTCTGTGAGGGATATTCTTTTTTTTTTCTTTCTTTCTTTTTTTTTATTATTTATTTTTTTTTCACATAAATTTATTTTTATTTTTTTATCAAATCTGGACCCGTGTTCCCCCCCACTCCTCCACCCCACCAGAGCTTATGCATTCTGCCAAACATGCTTTTCATCTCTTTCTCAGTCTTTCTCAATATTTTCCATAAGGAAGTTGACTGTTTTGAGCAGAAGTTCACTATTTCAGTCAGTTCTTCGATGCAGTCCTTTCTGCTGTTGTTGTTTCCAATATGCATCACTCCCAACTGCTTTGGACAAAAGCACAAGGGGCCGTGCACAAGAAATATATACAACTAGGTAATTGGCACTAGCATCCACAGATGAGGGATACCATTCGTTGTTTGTTTTTCTGGGACTGTGTTACTTCACTCAGCATGATGTCTTCTAGCTCCAGCCATTTTCCTGCAAAGTTCATGATGTCATCTTTCGTTATTGCTGCATAGAACTCCATTGTGTATATGTACCACATTTTCTCTATCCACTCATCAGTTGAGGGGCATTTGGGTTGGTTCCAGCTCCTTGCTATTGTGAAGAGAGCTGAAATAAACATGGCTGTGCATGTATCTCTGCGGTGGGGTGAGTCTTGAGGGTACATGCCTAGGAGTGGTATGGCTGGGTCGGGTGGCAAGTTCATTCCAAGTCTTCCAAGGGTTCTCCACACTGCTTTCCATAGTGGCTGTACGAGTTTACATTCCCACCAGCAGTGGATGAGTGTTCCCCTTTCCCCACAACCTCTCCAGCACTTGGTATCATTTGTTTTCTTGATCCTAGCCAGTCTTACTGGAGTAAGATGATATCTTAAAGTGGTTTTGATTTGCATTTCCTTAATGATTAGTGATGTTGAGCAGTTCTTGAGGTGTTTCTCAGACATCTCTAATTCCTCGCTTGTGAAGTCTCTGTTCAGTTCTTTGCTCCATCTATTGAGCGGGTCGTTTGTTTTCTTTTTTCTTTGTTTTTTGAGTAGTTTATATATTCTGGAAATCAATGCTTTGTCAGATGTATCTGCAGTGAAGGTTTCCTCCCACTCTGTGGGATTTCTCTTCACTTCCTTGATTGTTTCTTTTGATGTACAGAAGCTTTTGAGTTTAATGAGGTCCCATTTGTCAATTGTCAACCTTAATTCTTGCGCAGCTGCTGTCTGATTTAGGAAGTCTTTTCCTACACCTATGTCTTGTAGTCTGCTGCCAACTTTTTCTTCTATCGGAGTGTATTAGTCACTTTTCTGTTGCTGTGATAAAACACCATGACCAAAGGAACTTATAAAAGGAAGAGTTTATTGGAGCTTACGATTGACGGTTCCAGGGAATTAGAGTCCATTGTGGTGGGAGGAATGGCGGCTGGAGCTGGAGCTGGAGCAGGAAGCCAAGGGTCACATCTCGCAATGAGCACAGGAAGCAGAGAGAGCGGCTGGAGACCACGAGGCTTGTTAAACTCACTAAGCCTGCCCCCAGTGACATACCTCCCCCAGCACGGCCACACCTTCTAAGACCTCCAAAAACAGCGCCACCAACTGGAGACAAATGTCTGAATACTTACAGCCTATGGGGGACACTCATTCAAACCACCACACGGAGGGAGATTCTTTTTAACATTTGTTTTGGGGTTTGTAATTTAAATTTTAAAAATTGAAGTTAAAACTGCACACGTACTTTCTCGCATATCATCCCTAAAAATGCTTCCCTTCCTCCCCTTTGAGAGCCTCCCAGGTACCCCAGGGATTTCATGGTTGGAAGGTATACCTGTAACTATAGTGTTGTCCAGGCTCCCTCTCCAGTGTTGTAAGTTAGACTCAGGACCTCACATATGATAAGGAGTTGCTGTACCAAGGACTTGTCCTTCCAGTTCTCCCTTGCCATTAAAATACCCTCCAAACTGGGGGGAGGGGGGAAGAAAAGAAAAGAAAAAAGAAAAAATATTACTCAGAATGTGGAAATTATATGACACTGCTGGGCTTGCTCACTTGTGGTGCGGCCAGGGGTGTGAAGGGTGAGGCAGGTAGCGGGTCTCAGAGGCCGAAGCCACCACCGCAGCTGCCAGCCAGACACTTAGGAGAAGTTGACTTATTTTTAGGGTTTCTTGTTTTGTTGTTTGGGTCGGTTGAGACAGGGTCTGTGGTATTTTGAATAAGAGACGTCCCCCATCAACTTAGGTATTTAAGCGCCTGGTCAGTGGCTGTATGGGGAGAGTCGTGGAATTCCTAGGTGGGGTGGCCTTGCTGGAGAAAGCATGTTACTTGGGGCAGGCTTTGAGAGTTCATAGCCTTGTCCCATTTCCAATTTCACTCTGCTTCCTGGTCCTGTCTGAAGATGAGGGCTCATCTCTCTGCTCTGGCTGCTTCCTGCCATCCCTCCCCTGCCATAATGGAATCTTAAGCTCAATAAGCTCTTCCTTCGATAAGTTTCCTTGGTCATGGTGGTTTATGACAGCAACAGAAAAGTAACTAACAGTTGTTAACTCCAGTTGGGACTAGAGCGGGCTGTGGCTGTGAAGACTTGAAGCTTAGACTAGAAAAGTCATTGAATCCTATAAGCAAAACTTAAAAGCTCATTTTAGTAGATGCCTGGAAGAAAAGTAGCTGAGAGCAACCTACTTCCAAATGGAAACAAAGACTTAAACAGCAACTGGGATATCTTGTCAAGGAATCTGGTTGATATCTACCTGGAGTCCAAAGAACTTGCCTGAGGTTAAATTTAAAAGTTACCCAGCACCCACATGGCAGCTGAGAACTGTCTTTAACTCCAGTTCCAGGGAAATCCGATGCCCTCTTCTGACCTCTGCAGCACTGCACGACAAGGGTGCACCGACATACATGCAGACAGTACGTTCATACACATAAATAAATAAATGAATAAAAATTTTTTAAAAAATTAAAAAAAAAAAGTAAGACGGGTGTGGTGGCGCATGCCTTTATCCTAGCACTCGGGAGGCAGAGCCAGGCAGATCTCTGTGAGTTTAAGGCTAGCCTGGTCTACCCAGTGAGCTCCAGGCCAGACCCTGTCTCAAAAACACCAAAAATAAATAAATAATTTTTTTTTTAAATAATGGATTAATTTTTTTGATGGAGGAAATTTCAAGACAGCCTGATGTTGAGTGTGTGGCATGGTTAATTAGTGGTGAATATTATACAGCTATATAATGAAAAAGATCAAGTGGGGTCAGGAGTACAAAATGTACAGTTTGGAGAGAAAAAGAACACTAGGAAGCTTAATAATGATGTAGCCAAGGCAGCCAAGGCTATCCTGAAAGAGGAGGTCTCATTGTTAAGGAGACTAGAGATGTTAAGGAGAGACCTCCTGCTCTGCAGAACAATGGAAAGCATACCCTCAGGGCAAGGTCCCCATCTCCTAAACTTCCAGCTTGTAAAAGGAAAGCATACGGAGATTTCTGCTCCTAGAAAGTCACAACATACAAAAGCTACTAATAATGTAAATGAAAGGGACCAAGTTCCATCCCAGGCTGACAGCCCAACATGGTAGTGTCATTTACGTAGTGCTGGCTTTGGATATATGAAAGATGCAAGAGTGAGGGAATCAGTGATTCTTCCTCTAAGGCTTGAGAGAGCCTCTGAGACCAGACAGAATATGGGAGGGGAGTCTGTGTGAAAAGAAAGCCCTGGTAGGCCAAGAGGTCCTGAGAGGCCATTGTGTGAAGCTGTGAAGGTCAACACCTGGGTTGCAGTGGAGACCCCATGAGGTTAGAGAAGCCAGAGCTGTGAGACATCTGCCAAGGAAAGCTGCATACAGGAGTGGAAGTGTCCTGAGAGATGTATGATGCAGGCAGCAAAGCTGGAGGGGCTGAGCCAGCTAAGCCCTTCGGACCTAAAGTCCCAGATACCAGGCATGGAGTTACAGGATCCGGAGTTTTTCCTGCTGGTTTTGGTTTTGTATTCCCCCAAATACCTCCATTCCTCCCTTTTAGAATGGGAATGTGTATTTTATGCCATAGAATATTGAAATATACAATTTGCTTTTTTTTATTTTACAGGGACTTACAAGTTAAAATATTGCAAATTAACTTACCACTTACTTTCAGACATGGTAATTAATGTATATGGGTGGAAGGTATATATTCATATTTTAGAGTAATATAAAATTTAAAGGAAAAAATGTGAACTCCTAAACATATATCAGAGTTAACATATAGTTTATTCCTGGAGGATATAATTCTGGTACATATATGACATGTATATAGGCATACTTTGGAGCAATTGGGAGGGAACCACAACATAAGGATTGGGTCAAAGAACGGACTGATATAGTTGAATTCTGCTCCAAACAACAAGCCTTTGCAGAGAAAAACTTTAAAAAAGACTGAGAGAAAGATGCAGGACACGTTGTGGCAGAATGTATGAACTGGGGTGGCATGGGAGAAAGGCAAAGGGGAATATGTTTAAATTGAACTGAAAAATGATGTCTGAAATACACAAAACATCAATAAAAGTATTATATTAAAAAAAAAGATTGCCTTAAGTCTCAGGAGAGCCTTTGGGCTGGACTTTCGAATAGTGTCAACACTGTTGAAGACTCTGGAGACTTTTGAAGTTGGACTAAATGTATTTTGCATTATGATATGAGGTCATGAGCATATGGAGCCAGAGAGTAGGATGTAGTGTTCCTCATAGGCTCAGATAGTCAAACACTTGGTTAATTGCTGGCGCTCTTTGGGGAAGGTCATAGAATTCCTAGGAGATGTGGTCTTGCTGGAGGAAGCACGTCATTTGGGGCCAGCGTTGAGAGTTCATAGCTTTGTCCCATTCTGGTTTTGTTCTCTATGCTTCCTGTGCTTGTCTGAAGATGTGAATGCTCAGCTCTCTGCTCTAGCTGTCTCCTGCCATGCCTCCCCTGCAATGATGGACTCATCCTTCTGGAACTATAAGCCCAATAAACTCCTCCTCCATAAGTTGGTCATGGTGTTTTATCACAGCAACAGAAAAGTAGCTAATACAGGACCCCAATCTGCAGCCTGGGCTAGCCTGGACTTCAATATAGAGCTGTCTGTGAAATATTTTCTAGATTGGGTTAATTAAGGTAAGAAGATCCATCAAATGGGGGCTGGAGAGATGGCCTAGCAGTTAAGAGTGCCGACCACTCTTGCAGAGGACCCGGGTTCGATCCCCAGCACCCACATGGTGGCTGAGAACCATCTGTAACTCCAATTCCAGGAGAACTCCAGTTCCAGGGGAATCTGACACCCTCTTCTGACTTCTGAGGCATTGCACTACATGGGTGCACAAACCTACATGCAGACAGTACATTCATACACATACAAAAATAAATAAATAAATAAGATCCATCAAATGCAGAACAGCACCATTTCATAGACTAGGGTCTCCAACTGAATCAAAAAGAGAGAAGGGGGGGCTGGAGAGATAGCCTAGCGGTTAAGAGCACCGACGCTCTTGCAGAGGACCCGGGTTCGATCCCCAGCACCCACATGGCGGCTAAGAACCGTCTATAACTCCAGTTCCAGGAGAACTCCAGTTCCAGGGGAATCTGAGACCCTCTTCTGACCTCCGCGGCATTGCACGACACGGGTGCACAGACCTGCATGCAAACAAATTCCTGTACACATAAAAAATAACTAATAATAAAAAAAAAAAAGAGAGAAAACAGAGAGCGAAGGGGCTGAGAGATGGCCTAGCGGTAAGAGGGCTGACTGCTCTTGCAGGAATACACCAGGTTCAATCCCCAGCACCCCATGGTTGCTGTGTGGAGAAAACCATCTTTAACTCACGTTCCAGGGGAATCTGACGCCTTCCTGCCTCCGTTGGCATGCACTTACATGGGTGCCACCAACCCTACATGCAGACCAGTAACTCAAATACACATAAAAACAACTAATATTAAATTGACAACATGGGTGCACAAACCTATATGCACAGTACATTCATTTATACATACAAAAATAATTAAAAATTAAAAAAAAATAAAATAAAAAAGAGAGAAGATGCTGAAGAGTAGCCTTTAACCTTCTCTGCTTCCTGACTGTGGATACAGTGTGATCAGCTGCCTTTTGACCCTGTTCCCATGAATGGACTTTACCTTGAACCCTGAGCCAAGAAAAACCATTCCTTCCTTAAGTTGCTTTTGTTGAGTATTTGAAACCACCAATGCATAGAGTAACTAATACAGAAGCCTGGGCTGGAATTTTAACTCTTCGTCATTTTGCCTCACATTCCCAAGTGCTGGGATTGCAGGCATGAGCCACCATGCCAGGTGAGATCATGCTTTTTGTTTGTTTGTTTGTTTGTTGATTTGTTTGTTTTTGGCTTTTCGAGACAGGGTCTCCCTGTAGTCCCAGCTGTCCTGGAAATCACTCTGAGACCAGGCTGGCCTTGAACTCACAAAGATCTGGCCTGCCTCTGCCTCCCAAGTGCTGGATTGAAGGCGTGCGCCACCCTGCCGGCCTATTTATTTATTTTTCAAAGACCGGGTCTTCTTATAGTCCCAACTGTCCTGGAACTCCACTCTGTAGACACACCCGGCTTTTTATTTTTTAAGAAGAATGCACCAGTTGGGCAATGTGGCTCACGCCTTTAAATTTTTTTTTTTTTTTTTTTTTGCCAGGCGTGGTGGTGAATGGTTGATCTCTGTGAGTTCAGGGATAGCCTGGTCTATATAGTTGAGTTCCAGTCCAGGCTAGCTAGGGCTACAGGAGACCCTGTCTCAAAACGAACAAAAACACAGAGGAGGCAGGAGGAGGAGGCGGAGAGGAGGAGGAGGAGGAGGGAGGAGGAGGAGGCGGAGGAGCGACCACCATTGAGCCCGGTTTGATGGCTAATTTTCATTGTTAATTTGATTTAGAATTACCTAGGAGACATGTCTGGGTATCTTTCTGAGGGACTTCCAGAGAGGTTTAACTGAAAATGGAAGATGTACCCTGAAGGTGAGCAGCACCATCCCATAAAGACCAAAAAAAAAAAAAAAAGGAAAAAGAAAGCTTAGCGTCATTAGTCATTATTCATCTCTCTCTCTCTTCCTGGCCGTGGATGCAGTGTGAGAGGCTGCCTCATGTTCCTGCTGTTATGCTCTTCTGCCATGATAGAATATATATATTCTATATTCTATATTCTATATTCTATATAATATATATTGTATATATATATAAAATCTCTCTCTTTCATTATAAGGACAACGGATTTATTGTGGTTCATGGTTCTGGAGGGTTCGAGGTCTAGGGACCACGTCTAGAGAAGCCTTCTTGCTGGCAGTTTCCCAAGGCAGCACAAGAATCATATGGTGGGATGGAGGTAGCACGTGTGTGTGTGCGTGTATTTATCTGTGTGCTTTCTTAAGATGACCAGCCAGAATAAACATTTTCTCCCTCAAGTTGTTTCCTTTCTGGTATTTGGTCACAACAATATGAAAAATAACCAATACAGTGAGCCTGAATTCTTAAACTGGAACTAAAATTTAAGGTGGATATATGACTGACACACAACTATTTTTGCTACACACTTCTTTCTTTCTCCCACTAAATTTATCTTCATATAATACAAAAACAACTGCTTTGATTCAGAAAACCTAGCTGGATTTAGTGTAAGGAAAGGGAAATAATGATCCCTTGAAGAGACAGAAAAGTTATTTGGTGTTATGTGGAATAGACCAAACTACCAGAGTCAAATTTTTCCTCTTTGCAATGAGGCACATTGATTTTTTTTTTGGTCTTTTCAAGACAGGGTCTCCCTGTAGCTCCAGCTGTCCTGGAACTCACTCTGTAGACCAGGCTGGCCTTGAACTCACAAAGATCCACCTGCCTCTGCCTCCTGAGTGCTAGGATTAAAGGCGTGCGCCACCACGCCCGGCACTAGCACATTGATATTTTATTGACATAACTAACTACTCTTATTTTTTAGTAAGTTCTATTGGTTAAATTCCATCAGTTTGGGTATTGGACAGAGAAAGTCCCCAAATAAACAGAGAACTGGCTGGGACTTGTCCCAGTGTGACATGGTATTGTCTGATCATCTGGGTAATGGTTGTACTGTTATAATCGAGGAAAAAGAAAACACCATCTGGTTTGCCCTAATGGGGAAGCTGATTTCTATGCTAGTTTGAGCTTATACCTGATTTCCTTCCTTCCTTCCTTCCTTCCTTCCTTCCTTCCTTCCTTCCTTCCTTCCTTTCTTTCTTTCTTTCTTTCTTTCTTTCTCTTTTTTGTCTGATGTTTTCAAGACAGGGTCTCCCTATAGCCCCAGCTATCCTGGAACTCACTCTGTAGACCAGGCTAGCCTTGAAGTCACAGAGATGTGCCTGTCTCTGCCTTTTAAGTGCTGGGATTAAAGGCATGTGCTACCATGCCTGGCTTTCTTTTTTTTAAGTTTTCATTTATGATTTTCTTTTTTAAATTTTATTTATTTACTTTATGTGTACAAATGTACTGTCTACATGTAGGTTTGTGCACCTGTGTCATGCGACATGTCTGGCTTTCAAAGGGAATGCATGGATGGTGGAAAGGTGGTTTGCAGGTCACTTACTGGCAAGAAAGCAAAACTGTTCCTGTTTATCCCAGGCTCGCACTCTACTGCTGTCTTAGTTATTATTTTTGTTGTTTGAACTTTCTTTTTCACTTTAGGAAAATGTCAAGCTTTGGTGGGGGTGGGGTTACACACATACATCACAACTTTAACATATTCTTTTTATTTTTTTGGTATTTTTGAGACAGGGTCTCACTGTAGGCCCAGCTGGCCTAACATATTCTTTAGCTGTTATAAAATATTGGGAATTTAGCCGGGCGTGGTGGCGCACGCCTTTAATCCTAGCACTTGGGAGGCAGAGGCAGGCGGATCCTTGCGAGTTCAAGGCCAACCTGGTCTACAGAGTGAGTTCCAGGCCAGCTGGGGCTACAGGGAGACCCCATCTCAGACCAAAAAAAAAAAAAAAAATAGGAATTTTCCACAATGGGAGCAGTTACCAAAAAATTCAGCTTAAACCGTATATAAGGCAAGTGAGAGGATAAGAGCTCTTGCAGTACAAGTCTACAACCTGATTTAATCCCTGGATTCCATCACAGAGCAGAGGATGGACTCCCAGAGATTGACCTCTGACCTCCATATACACACCATGACATGGCCATACATCATACACACATACACACACACACACACACACACACACACATATAGTAGAAAATGAACTTTAAAAATCTAAATATACATACACACACAAATAGGGTGGTGTTCCACGTTTATGATCCCAGCACTTAAGAAGCTGAGGCAAGGGCTGGAGAAATGGCTCAGCAGTTAGGAGCACTAGATATTCTTGTAGAGGACCTACCTGAGTTCTCTTCTCAGACCCATATGGCAGCTGACAACTGTCTGTAACCTCAGTTCCTGAAAATCCAAGGCCTTCTGATCTCAGCAGACATACAAACAAAAACACTCATACACATAAAATAAATAAATTAAAAAAATTTAAAAGAAGCTGAGGCAGGCCGATCATGGTGGCCTATGCCTTTAATCCCAGCGCTCAGGAGGCAGAGGCAGGTGGATCTCTGTGAGTTCAAGGCCAGACTGGTCTACATAGTGAGTTCTAGGCCAGCTGGGGGGACTAAAGGGAGAACCTGTCTCAAAAAAAAAAAAGAAGCTGAGGCAAGAGGATTGCTCTAGTAGGCTCAAGGCCAGCCTGATCTATCTATATATCTATATCTATATCTATATCTATATCTATCTCTATATCTCTATATCTCTATATCTCTATATCTCTATCTCTATATCGATATCTATATCTATATCTATATCTCAAAAAGACCAAAAAAAAATTTAAGTGAATAGGAACTAAAACTAATCTTTGAGGACCATCTCATGGAGATACCAAATATTAGATTATGCCAGGATATTTGTGTGTGGGGCTATTTTTGAGACAGGGAATCCCTTTAGTCCCAGCTGTCCTGGAGCTCACTCTGTAGATCAGGCTGGCCTTGAACTCACAGAGATCCACAGGCCTCTGCCTCCCAAGTGCTAGGATTAAAGGCGTGTGCCACCACGCCCGGATGCCAGGGTATTTTTATTTCTCATGGTGAGACAGATTAGCATGAGATCTACATTCTATTATACTCCTTGGGGATGAATGTGTGTATACTACATATAAAGTACATATATTTGAGAAAGATGTAAAGCTGTTTTTTGCATATGTATACATGTCCAAATGTGTGCAGGTGCACATGTGTGAGAGAAAACATGTGGAGGCCAGAGGTTGGGTGTTCCTTGATTGCTCTCCACTTTGGTTTGTTGTTTGTTTTTGTTTTTGTTTTTGTTTTTTGAGACAGGGTCTCCCTTTAGTCCCAGCTGGCCTGGCGCTTGCTATGTAGACCAGGCTGGCCTGGAACTCACAGAGATGTGCCTGCCTCTGCCTCCAGAGCGCTAGGATTATAGGAGTGCACCACCATGCCACCATGCCTAGTCTAAAACAGTTCTTAGCTGCCATGTGGGTGCTGGGAATCAAACCCGGGTCCTCTGCAAGAGCAGTCAGTGCTCTTAACCACTGAGCCGTGTCTCCAGCCCCTCAGTTATTTTTTAAAATACATTTTTATTATATTTTATGTATTTATGAGGAGGCTGTCAGGTACCCCTTTTCTATCAATCTCCACCTTGATAACTAATGAAGCTAAATATATGTTAATACCTGTTGACCATCCTGTTCTTTCTTTTTCTTTCTTTCTTTTTTTTTTTCTTTTTTTTGAGACAGGGTCTCCCTATAGCCCCAGCTGGCCTGGAACTCACTCTGTAGACCAGGCTGTCCTTGAACTCACAGAGATCTGCTTGCCTCTGCCTCCCAAGTGCTAGGATTAAAGGTGTTCACCACCATGCCCAGCTTAAAAATGGTTCTTGGCTGCTATGTGGGTGCTGGAAATTGAACCTGGGTTCTCTGCAAGAGCAGTCAGTGTTCTTAACCACTGAGCCATCTCTCCAGCCCCTGTTATTTCTTTCTAAATTAGCCATTTGTTCATTTATTTATTTTGAAGGGGAAAAGAAATATATCCATACGTCTAATATAATTTTTGTTGTGTGCCTAATATTGTTCTATGACGAATTTTATACTTTAGAATATAGTACTCATGGTGATTTTATGAATGCTTACTAAAATTTGTGTTAAGAAAGGAATCAAAGCTAAAATGAAGAAAGCTATTTTGAGAAACAAATACCACAGTTGTTTAATGAATCTCCATTTACAACTCCCCTACTTGCTAAGGCACCTGCAATAAACTCAGTTGTTAAGGAATATCTTGACTTCTGCCCTAAATATCTGCATCTGCAAATATGCCTGCAGAAGGAATCCCTTGCACAAACACTATGGTCTTAGGGTATCTATGCTAGTAATCACATAGACTGTAACTTAAACACACCACTGCTATAAGTTAAAAAATAATGTGGAGAGACCTATAAAAACTGTAAGGGAACTAAACCCAGGGCTCAAATTTGTTAAGAGAAAACTACACTTGAATCTGCTGGCATAAATAACTTTCCCAATTTCTTCATGTGAGTCTCTTGGATGCTTTTGTGCATGGCGGGTCCCATGCCTCAGTTTCACAATAATTTATTTTTATTTTATGTGCATGAGTGTTTTTCCTGGATGTATGTAAGTGAATCCATGCATACATTGCCTTAGGAGGCCAGAAGAAGGCATCAGATCCCAAGAACTGGAGTTGCAAAAGGTTGTTAGCTGCCAGGTGGGTGCTGAGAACCAAGCCCCAGTCAGTCCTCTGCCAGAACACCCAGTACTCTTAACTACTGACCTACCCCTACAGTCGCTGTTCTTTTTGAGACAGGGTCTCCCTATAGCCCCAGCTGGCCTGCAACTATGTAGACCAGGCTGGCCTTGAACACTCACAGAGATCTGCATGCCTCTGCGTCCTGAATGCTGGGATTAAAAGCCTGCACTGCCATACCCATTACACCTGGCTTGCCCCATTGGTTTTTAAATTTTTATTTACTTTTATTTTATGTGTTTGAGTGTTTTGCCTGCATGTCTGTAAGTGCACCCATATATGCAATGCCCATGGAGGCCAGAAGAGGGCGTCAGATCCCCCGGAACTGGAGTTACCAATGGTTATGAGCCACGAAGTGGGTGCTGAGAACTGAACCTAGGTCCTAAGGGCAGCTAATGTTGTGAACCACTGAGTCATCTCTCCAACCCTTCTTCACAAGGTTTTAACACCCCCCCACCCCACCCCCACGCAAACACACAAACACTTGTATTATAAAAACTACGCTTTAGACTCACTATACACTAAAGATTCTTACAGTGTAAGTCCTAGTTCAGAAACCCAGAGATGTTTTTCCTGATTGGGGTCATCCTGCAGTTGGACTCTGTACTCAAACATGCTAAATTGTGTTGTGATTTTCCTCAACCATCTATGATTTGTGTCAGATCTTTTCAATGATTTTTGTAAACCTGCTATAGTTTCCTAAAATCTTTTTGGAGGGTATGGAGTGTGCTACAACCTGTGAGTGGAGGGCAGAGAGCAACTTATTATGGGAGTCGGTACTGTCCTACCTTTATGTTGGTTTGGGGGACTGAACTCAGGTCATCGGGTTTGGTGAAAAGTGCCTTCACAGCCGGGTGTGGTGGCACAAGCCATTAATCCTAGCACTCAGGCAAAGGCAGGTGGATCTTTGTGAGTTCAAGGCCAGCCTGGTCTACAGAGCAAGTTCCAGGATAGCTGGGGCTACAGGGAGACCCTGTTTCGAAAAGACCAAAAGAAAAGAAAAGAAAAGAAAAGAAAAGAAAAGAAAAGAAAAGAAAAGAAAAGAAAGAAAAGAAAAATGCCTTCACTCACTAAGCAGGCTCGTCAGCCCTTGCTGCAGCTGCTCATTTCTCCAGTTAACCTCCAGTAACATCTGGGGACTGTTTAATCCCATCGCATTTTCATTTAATTATTAATTATTATCAAAACTTCTCTTGGGGGGCTGTAGAGATGGCTCAGTGATCACTGAGAGATAGTTCAGGGATTAAGAGTACTATCCGTTCTTGCAAAGGACCCAGGTTCTATTCCCAGCACCCATATGGTAGCTAACAACTGTCCACAACTTCAGTTTTAGGGGAATCTGACATCTTCTGACCTCTGTGGGAACTGCATGACATGGGTGTACTTACATACTATGCAGACAATACACTCCTACACATGAAATAAAAATATTTTTTTAAACTTCTCTCTTGAATTCAGCAGGGCTTCAGAACTGCTTAGAACATGGTTTAGCCGGGCGTGGTGGCGCACAGCTTTAATCCTAGCACTTGGGAGGCAGAGGCAGGCGGATCATTGTGAGTTCAAGGCCAGCCTGGTCTACAGAGTGAGTTCCAGGACAGCCGGGACTACAGGGAGACCCTGTCTCAAAAAGACCAAAAAAAAAAAAAAAAAAAGAACATGGTTTAAATGAGGGTGAAGACAGAGTTCAACATACAGTATTTTTCTTTCATATAATATGATACCACTAGCTGTTACTTATTAGCTACTTATTAATTTTCATGCCACATACATTGTCTCATTTAATTCTTTTTCTTTCTTTTTTTTTTTTTTTGGTCTTTTTGAGACAGGGTCTCCCTGTAGCTCTAGCTGTCATGGAACTCACTATGTAGACCAGGCTAGTCTTGGACTCACAGAGATCCACCTGCCTCTGCCTCCTTCCTGAGTGCTGGGACTAAAGGCATGTACCATCACAACCTCATTTAATTCTTACAATAGCTTTTGGGGTGGTTTACAGATGATAGTCATAGTGATACAGTTACTTACCTAAAGGCCTTGGGCTCTTTTGTCAGATCCAAACTTTTTTTAAAATGTGTAACAGTGTTATGCCTATATGTATGTAAGTGTACCTGTATTGTACAATGTCTGCAGAGGCCAGAAGAGAGTGTTGGGTCCCCTGGAACTGGAGTTAGGATGGTTATTAGTTGCCGTGTGGGTGCTGGGATTTGAACTCAGGTCTTCTGTAAGAATAGCCAGTGCTTACCAGGTGCGGATCTCTGTGAGTTCAAGGCCAACCTGGTCTACAGAGTGAGCTCCAGGCCAGCTGGGACTTAAAGGGAGACTCTGTCTCAAAAATACCAAAAAAAAAAAAAAGAATAGTCATTGCTAAGCCAGGGGTGGTGGCGCATGCCTTTAATCCTAGCACTCAGGAGGCAGAGGCAGGCAGATCTCTGTGAGTTCAAGGCCAGCCTTGTCTATAGAGTGAGTTCCAGGACAGTTGGGGCTACAGGGAGACCCCGTCTCAAAAACACCAAAAAAAAAAAAAAAAAAAAAATAGCTAGTGCTCTTAACCACTGAACCATTTCTCTAGCCCCAGATCCAAACTTTTAACCCAGGTTTGCCTAGCAATAGCCATTCTTTTTTTTTTTTTTTTTTTGTCCTCTAGAAGAGCAGTTGATGCTCTTAACCACTGAGCCACCTCTCCAGCCTGCACCAGCACTTTCTACAGTCCCATAAAGTCCTCATATATTCTGTCAGAAGCCACCCCTCAAATCCCAGTTTGTGTTTTTACATAAGTGTCATAGTCAGGTATACCTAGAGGGAGCTGTTATATAATTAGATCATCATTGTATTAGTTGCTTTCATGATGTGACAAAATACCTGACAGAAACAATATAATGGAAGAAAGATTTATTTTGGCTCCAGGTTTCAGAGGATTTCAGTCCATCATGTCAGAGGCATGGAAGAGCAAGCAGCTCAGTTCCTCGCAGTGGGAGTGGGTGCAGAGGCTGTTTACATCACTGTGGACCAGGAAGCAGGGAGGACTTAAGCAAGCCAGAACCACACTGTACTCAAAGGACAGCCCCTACTGATCAAACTCCCCCAGCTAGGTCCCACCTCCTAAAGGTTCCACAGCCTCCCAAAATAACACCACTAGCTGGAGGAGCAAAGCTTTCAAAGCATGAGCTGGTGGGGGATGTTTCAGATTCAAACCATACCAGTCAGGAAGAACGGAAGAATCATTGCTTCTCTCACACGTGACCTCACTGCAGGCCCTGGCCAAGCTTTCAGGGATTGGGTTCATTCCTTGTTTTATTATATCCTTATTGCTGGCTGGGGTTGCATGCTGGCTGGCCCAAGTGTTACAACCATCACCTTGAATATAGCCGGCAGTGGGATAGCAAAGTAAAGCCAGGTTCAGTATCCACGGAGTGGTTCCTTAATTCCAGAGTCCAGTGAGTCCCTGAGCACCGTCTCTTCCCAGTCTGCCCACGCTTAGCCTCTTCCTCTTTCCCGTCATATGAAAATGAGTGAGTTCAGGATGTCTGTCCCTTTTATGTGGAAATTAAAGTTTACATGAATCAGAAACACATGGACTGGTTCTTCCTCAGAAGAGAGCCACTTTAGGATGGAAAGGAAAATACATGAGACAAAGACCAGATGGGCTTTCGAGTATAGAAGCAGTCTTGGAATGTCTTGGCAAATCCTAATCAGCCAGGCACACCCAGCCCAGACTTCTCCTCACAGCTGCAGAAAGACAGGCCAGCTCTGGGACCAGTGGTCTGTGGATGACTGCGGAATCAGAAAGCATGTGTTCACAATGCAGCAACTTAAAAAAAAAAAAAAGTTGTCCTGGTCCCTATGACTACTGGATGAGACACTTGGTCCTATAAATTTACTTAACTGTTAAAAAGAGGGAGTCAAGCTGGGCATGGTGATGGTTGCACATGCCTTTAATCCCAGCACTTGACAGGCACAGGCAGGTGGATCTTTTTTGAGTTCAAGGTTAGGCTGTTCTACATAGTTAAGGTCAAGGGCAGCCTGATCTACAAAGTGAGTTCCAGGACAACTGGGGCTACAGGGAGACACTGTCTCAAAAAGGCTAGTATATCATGGTAACATCCTTCCACAAACTATTAAGACTTTTATGACATGGTGGCTAGTTTAAACTATTAAGACATTATCATCATTTAGCTGCATAATTAAGACTTTGGGAAGGTAATACACACTAATAATGACCAAATTAAGGGAAATGGGCTGACAAATTGAGACTTTTCTTCAAGGGGACACTAATCAATTACTATTCTACTAAATGATCTTTTAGTAGCCCAGTCTCTTAAATCACAGAGTTATTTAAGTACACTCCCGCCCCAAAGTCAATAATACCACTTTGTAGTGGGAGGAGTTTCATGTAGCCCAGGCTGGACTTCAACTCTATATGTAACTCAGATTAAGGTGAAATCCTGACTCTCCTGGCTCTGCCTTCCAAGTACTGGGATTACATGTGCCACCACACGGTTTAAATTTTTATTTATTTATTTCTGTATGTGTGTGAATGTACTGTCTGCATGCAAGTTTATGCACCCGTGTCGTGCAATGCCGCTGAGGTCAGAAGAGGGTGTCGGATTCCCCTGGAACTGGAGTTCTCCTGGAATTGGAGTTTTAAACTGTTCTCGGCTGCCATGTGGGTGCCGGGGATCAAACCCCGGTCCTCTGTAAGAGCGGTAGGAGCTCTTAACCGCTAGGCCATCTCTCCAGCACCACCACACGGTTTAATAATGCCACGTTTAGAGCTGGAGAGATGGCTCAGCTGTTAAGAGCGCCGACTGCTCTTGCAGAGGACCCAGGTTCAATTCCCAGCACCCACATGGCGGCTAAGAACCATCTTTAACTCCAGTTCCAGGGGAATCTGACACCCTCTTCTGGCCTCTGAGGCATTGCACGACACGGGTGCACCAACCTATATGCAGACAGTACACTCATACGCATAAAAAAATATAATAATATGGGGCTGGAGAGATGGCCTAGCGGTTGGGAGCGCCGACTGCTCTTGCAGAGGACCCAGGTTCGATCCCCAGCACCCATATGGCGGTTGAGAACCGTCTTTAACTCCAGTTCCAGGGGAATCTGACACCCTCTTCTGACCTCTGCGGCATTGCGAGACACGGGTGCACAGACCTACATGCAGATAGTACATTCATACACATAAATAAATAAAAATTAAAATAATAATAATAATGTTTAGATGCCTGTTATGCTGGTGCTGTGCTTTTAGGGAGGGGGTGTAGATTTCTGGGGCATCAGTGAGCTAGAATAGTGAAAGCTGGAAGGAAGTTAAGGCATCTAGGTCTAATGAGAAAAATTCAGAGACCACACAGCTAATGTCAAAACAAAAACTGAAACCCAGCTTTTAGTCCATATGAAAAGAGCACTTGGGAGGCAGAGGCAGGCAGATCTCTGTGAGTTCAAGGCCAGTCTGGCCTACAGAGTGAGTTCCAGGACAGCCAGAGCTACAGGGAGACCCCGTCTCAAAAAGACCAAAAAAAAAAGAAAACAAGGCAGGGGCTGGAGAGATGGCCTAGCTGTTAAGAGCACTGACCACTCTTGCAGAGGACCCGGGTTTGATCTCCAGCACCCGAATGGCAGCCAAGAACCGTCTTTAACTCCAGTTCCAGGGGAATCTAACACCCTCTTCTGACCTCTGAGGCATCGCACGACATGGGTGCACCAACCTACATGCAGACAGTACACTCATACACATAAAAAATAAATAAAATTGGGCTGGAGAGATGGCCTAGCAGTTAACAGTGCCAACTGTTCTTGCAGAGGACCCGGGTTCAATCCCCAGCACCCACATGGTGGCTGAGAACCATCTTTAACTCCATTTCCAGGGGAATCTGACACCCTCTTCTGACCTCTGCGGCATTGTACAACATGGGTGCACAAACCTACATACAGACAGTACATTCATACACATAAAAAATAATAAAAATAAATAAATAAATAAAATTTTAAAAAAGAAAAAAGAAAAGAAGGAAGGGAAAGAAGGGAGAGAGGGAGGAAGGGAGATGGAGAAAGAGAGAGAGAGAGACTTTTTTTTTTTAATTTTATTTATTTATTTATTTATTATTATGTGTCTGAATGTATTGTTGCATTTGCAGGTCTGCGCCTCGTGTCGTGCGATGCCGTGGAGGTCAGAAGAGGTCTTAATTCCCCGGAACTGGATTCTCCTGGAACTGGAGTCACCAGAACGGTTCTCAGCCGTCATGTGGGTGCTGGGATGAACCTGGGTCCTCTGCTAGAGCGGTCGGCGCTCTTAACGCTAGGCCATCCCTCAGCCGAAGGCGAATTCTTTAGCATGCAAGAAGAAGAGGCTTGAGACCAAAAAAAAAAAAAAAAAAAAAAAAAAAAAAAGAATCGTGTGGTGGCACACGCCTTAATCCTAGCACTTGGAGGCAGAGGCAGGGCGGGATCTCTTTGTGAGTTCAAGCCAGCCTGGTCTACAGAGCGAGTTCCAGGACAGCTGGGGCTACAGGAGGACCGTTCTGAAAAGACCAAAAAAAAAAAAAAAAGAAGAGGCTCTGGTTAATTTCCTAGAAAAAGAAAGAAAAAAGGTGGGGGGGACAGATGTTTGTTCACATCTGTAACTCCAGCACTGGAAAATGAGGCAAATATTGCTCTGTGAATTCAGGCCAGCCTGTGCTCCAAGTAAAAAAACTCTGCTAAAAAAAAAAAAAAAAAAAAAAAAAAAAAAAAGATAGTAGAGAGATGGCTCAGCAGTTAAGAGCACTTGCTGTTCTTGCAGAGGACCCAGGTTCAGTTCCCAGCAGACACGTGGCTACTAACTGGCTATAATTCTATTTCCAGGGGAATCTGGCCTCTCTGGGTACTGCACAGACACGGTATACAATACAAAAGCAAAAACAGTGTACTCTCTTTGCTGTCAGATCACCACCAAGATGGTTCACAAGCATGAGCTCAACCCTATTGCTGTGGCATCCTTATCTGGCTGAAGTTGACATCTGACCACATGAAGGAACAGACTTACAAACTGTCTGGAAAAGGCCTGACATTCTCCCAAATCAGTATGATCTTAAGAAGTTCATGTGACATTGCACATGTATGTTCTGTGGCTGGAAAAAAAAATCTGGAGACTCCTAAAGTACAAAGGACTTGCTCTTGATCTTCTTGAGGAAGTGTGCTAGTTCATGAAAAAAGCAGTTACTGTTTGCAAGCATCTGGACAGGAACAGAAAAGAAATGGATGCTAAATTCTGTCTAATTCTGACAGAGCCAATTTACCCATTACTGTACAACCAAGCTGGTCCTCCATCACTCCACCCCCACTTAGAAATATGAGTAATCCATAGCCTCTGCCCTAGGTGCATACATTTATCTTCTGTACTCAATAAACTCACTTTAAAGATATTTATTTATTTTTAATTTTTATTTCTTATATGCAGGAGTGTTTCACCTGTATATAAGTACATACATGTGGTGAAATTTCCCCAGAGGCCAGAAGAAGGCAATGGATCCCCTGGAATAGAAGCTACAGATGGTTGTTAGCCACCATGTAAATGCTGAGACCTGAACCTTGGTCCTCTGCAAGAACAGCCAGTAGAGGCCTGGAAGACAGTAGTTGTGAGAGTAATGTAGACTGTAGAGACCCAGTTCAAGAGATTTCAAAGAGAACAAGGACTTAAACAGCAATTGGGCTAAAGACCATTCTTGTATTATTTTAAGAAAGAATCTGGCTGCTTTCCTTCTTTGCCCTAAGGATCTGCCGAAGACTAGGTGGACTAAGTTCTTTGGCAGAGGAAATTTCAAGACACCATAATGTCAAATTTATGGGTTGATTGTTATTGATAATGCTAATGCAGATCTACAATGAAAAAGAGCACAGAAACTCAGGTGTGGTGGCACACGCCTTTAACCCCAGCACTAGGGAGGCAGAGGCAGGCAGATCTCTGTGAGTTTCAGGCCAGCCTGATCTACAGAGTGAGTTCCAGGCCAGCTGGGGCTACAGGGAGACCCTGTCTCAAAAAGACAAAAAAAAAAAAAAAAAAGAAAGAAAAGAAAGGGGCAACCAGAAAGCAATAACAAAATGTAGTTTGGAGAGAAAAAGAGCGTAATTAACATTGCAGCCAAGGTTATGTGCTGGAAGAGAGGCTGTAATTGTTGAAAAGATTACTACCAATAAGGAGAGGCCTCCTGCTCTGCTCTGGAACAACGGGAAGGCTATCTTCAGGGCAAGACCCCACCCAGCTAAGCTTCCAGCTCTTGAAAGGAGAAAGCCAAGGGGTTTCCTGTTCCTTAAGATCCACAACACACATTTGGTTGAAGGGAGCCAGGGTCCATCCCAAGCTGGCACCAAACTTGACATCTACACAGTCCTGGCTTTAGAGGCATGAAAGATACAAGAGTTAGGGAGCAAGGATCATTCCTCTGCGGAATCAGAGAGCTACTGAAGCCAGGCAACAAGTTGAGACGTCAAGATGTTGGAGATGCCAGAGCTGTGAGACATCTGTCAAGGAGAGCTGCATACAGGGTGTGGAACTAACCCGAGAGAGAAAAACCGGAGGAGCTGAGCCATCCAAGCCCTTTGGAACTAAAGTCCCAAGCATCAGACGTGGAGCTACAGGATTTGTCCTGGTTCCAGTCTAACTTTGTTATATATATATAAATATACATAATAATATATATTATATATATATATATATATTATATAATATTGGTTATATATATAATAACATATACTACATATATATAATATATATATTATATGTTTTACTAATGGCTCCTCATTCCTTTCTAAAGTTATTTGCCCAAGAAGGTTCAGTAAGCAAACAGCACTCTTTGCTTCTGTTTGGTTTATAGCCTGGCACACAGGACATCAGTATATTCTTGGGAGTGTTCATTCTACTACTCCATATGGGAATGTATATTCTGTAGTGTTATAGGTTGGAAGTATATAATTTGTTTTTATGTTATTAGAGCTTACAGTTAAGAGAATGCTTCAGGGCTGGTCTCCAGCATAACACCTTATTTCTAGCACTTGGGAGGCAGAGGCAGGCAGAGCCAGCATGGTCTACATAATGAATTCTAGGCCAACCAGAGCTGCATAGTGAGACAATTTGTAATCAAAAACAAAAAAAAAAAAGAACTTTGGGAGCTGGAGAGATGGCTCAGCATTGGCTGCTCTTGCAGAGGACCCAGGCTTGGCTGTTAGCACCCACAACCACAAGAGTTAACAACTGTTTGTAACACCAGTTCTAGAGGATCTAACTCCCTCTTCTGGCTTCCACAGGCATTGCATACATGAGTGCAGTTACATACATGCAGGCAAAACACATACATTAAAACATATCTTAACAATTTTAAAATATTTTTAAAATAAATAATTTTTAAGAGATTGCCTTGAGTCTAAGAAGAGACTGGAGTATTGAACAGTGTGAGACTGTTGGAGACTATGGGGACTTTTGAAATTAGACTAAATGTATTTTGCATTATGAGATGGCCATCTCTAGAGGCCAGGCATTGGAATGCGGTGGTTTGAATGAAAAATGTCCCCTATAGGCTCCAGTATTTGAACACTTTGTCCCCAGTTGGTTGGGACGTCATGGAATCTGGTTATGATGCTCCTTGGGAAGACATGGAGTCTTTAGGCAATGTACCATTGCTAGAGGAAGTCACTGGAGGTGGGCTTTGAGAGACCATAGTCTGGTCCCACTTGTACTTTTTTTTAAATTTTTATTTTTATTTTTTTTATGTGTATGAGTGTACTGTCTGCATGCAGGTGTGTGCACCTGTGTCGTGCAATGCAGTGGAGGTCAGAAGAGGGTCTCAGATTCCCCTGGAACTGGAGTTCTCCTGGAATTGGAGTTACGGACAGTTCTTAGCTGCCATGTGGGTGCCGGGGATCGAACCCGGGTCCTCTGCAAGAGCAGTCGGTGCTCTTAACCGCTAGGCCATCTCTCCAGCCCGAGACAGAGTCTTATATAGTTGAGGCTGCCCTTGATCTCCTGATCCTCCTGCCTGCACCACCCAAGTGCCAGAATAATGGGCATGTATCACCATACCCAGCTGAGGAGAATTATTACTACACATTTGTCAGTTGGCTTGGGCCAAGTCATGTACCTTCTGTAGGCTCCAGTTTTATCACTTGTAAAATGACATTACATGCTAACACCTACTGAGCACACACACACACACACACACACACAAGATATATAAGCATTGGGTATTATGAGACATAAGTAACGGGAGATGTTTACATAGCATAAGCATGGGCCAGATGCTGTGCCAAGTGCTTTATATATCCTTATTTGACTAATCCTCACGGCAAATCCTATGAAAATGTGATTATTCACCCTAATTTCGCATATGTAAAGCAGAGAACTCCAAATTAAATAATTTACTCTATATTACCCGCAGACAATGGGGTGGTGGAGCTGAACTTCAAATTCTTGCCATTCTGGCACGAGAGTCCCTAACTTTACCACCACCTTCTACTGCCTCTAATTACCTCATTAAATAGAGGGAGCTAGTTAAAAATAATCCCTTAACATTTTAATGCTTTTCTCATTCTAAATCACTGTTCACATTGTGTGCCCTATTTGATCTTCACAATGAGCCTAAGGGTAGGCATTATTACCCCAATTTGTGGGGCAAGAACAGAAACTTATTAAGAGGGTCACGTGTCTCAGGGCAGGGAGCTTGGCAAAGGTGATCAGTCCTCCAGCCCAGGACGGCCCATTCCATGTATTCCCTATAGTCTTTCCTACCTAAGTCTCCTCCAGCTCCAGCATTGTCCATTGTTCTTTCCTCTCTGTCTTTATTTTTTTTTTTAATCTCTCTGTCTTTCTTTAAAATTTTTTAATTTAATTTATTTTTGTATGTGTATGAGTGTACTGTTTGCATGTACGTTTGTGCACTCGTGTTGTGCAATGCCTCAGAGGTCAGAAGAGGGTCTCAGATTCCCCTGCAATTGGAGTTCTCCTGGAATTGGAGTTACAGACGGTTCTCAGCCGCCATGTGGGTGCTGGGGATCGAACCCGGGACCTCTGCAAGAGCAGTCGGTGTTCTTAACTGCTAGGCTATCTCTCCAGCCCCCTGTCTTTCTTTAAAGAGGCCCCAGCATCCCCTCAGCATCCTCAGCCTTGTCACCCTTTAACCCCATTCTGCAGTGTGTGTTCATAAGCAGCAGCAGGGGGTGCTGTGAGCTAACACACCAGCCTGGCACTTCAGGAGACCCTGCTGGAAGCAACAAACAGTCCTGACCTACTCTTCTTAACATTTTTGAAAAAATATTTAGTAAGTACTAGATGTACATAGTATTAAAAAAATTAAGTCTAAACGCACCTCTCCCGAGTAACGCAGTTCCTCTAGCATTGCATTGTGGAGAGAGCGTATGATTCTATGAACAAATGTGTATTTTTTTCACCCAGATAGTAGCATATATACACTCACACATTATATTTCTATTTTTCAAACAAATGGTGTCATTCAGTAACTACTATTCTTACCCTAGATTTTTCAAGATTACTTATCTTTCATGTTTTCTTTTTCTAGTGGTTTCTTCCTATAGCCCAGGCAGTCCTCAAATTCACTATCTGGTCTATCCTGCCTCCACCTTCCAGGTGCTGAGATTCCAGGTATATGCCACTACACCCACTTAATGGGGTGCCAGGGATCAAACCCAGGGCTTCGTGCATGCTAGGCAAGCACTCTTCTAAATGAGCTATATCCTCAGACCAAAGTAATTTATCATACAGATCAGTCCATGTCATAATTCACAATAGCTAATCAAATAGAGGAACCAGAATCAGTTTGACAAGCTCCATCCTGTACAGTGACAAGTAAAGCTGCAATAAACACACTGGTACCTCTCAGTCACTTTGCACGTGTGCCTTCTGAAGGATGGAATCCAGAAGGGAGGTTATTTACCTCCAATTTGCATATACTTGTAAAGTTGGTCAATATTGCTAAATTGCTGCACACAGATGATACCCACTCCCGTCTGTATCACTAGCTGTGGAAGGAAGTTTCTCATACTCTCACCAGCCCAGAGACTTAGCATGATTTCCATGTCTTTGAGACACTGTTTCATATATAGCCCCAGCTGGCCTGGAACATGCTATGTAGACCATCCCCAGCTGGCTTTGCTCTCATAGCAATCTGCCTGGTTCAGCCCTCGAGTGCTGGGATTAAAGGTGTGCACCACCATGCTTGGCTTAGCATGATTTATGATCTTTCCTTGTCCCATAGAAATGGTTTCTCACCATGATTTTCTTTTTTTATTATTTATTATTATTTTTTATGTGTATGAGTGTACTGTATGCATGTAGGTTGGTGCACCTGTGTCGTGAAATGCCACGGAGGTCAGAAGAGGGCATTGGATTCCCCTGGAACTCGAGTTAAAGACGGTTCTTAGCTGCCACGTGAGTGCTGGGAATTGAACCCAGGTCCTCTGCAAGAGCAGTCGGCGCTCTTAACCACTGAGCCATCTCTCCAGCCCCACCACCACGATTTTCATTGAACGGCTCTAATCATGAGTGCCCCATGATCTCTGAAAGTCATACACACAATCCATAAACAGTTGTCAGACACCCCTTCATGTCACGTTCTATGTTATGGTTCCCCCACTTATTTCTACCCCAATTTCTTCCTCCTTCTCCTCCTTTTCCTCATCTTCTCTCTTCCTCTCCCTCCTCTTCCTCTATTTCCACTTTCTTCTCCTTCTCCTATTACTTTATTTATTTATTTAGTTAGTTAGTTAGTTAGTTGGTTGGTTAGCTAGCTAGCTAGTAGGATGCTTGCAAGATAGACAAATTGCAGGTACCAGGACCATGTATGTCTATGTTCAACAGACATTATTTACCTCATGAATATGATGTCTGGTTGAAATTTCACACCTAGAAATTAAGGTGCCAGCTAAACATAAAATGTAGCTGAGGCTGGTGGCACAGGCCTATCATCCTAGGTACTTGGGTACTTCAGAGGTGGAGCTAGGAAGATCATAAATTAAAAGCCAGCCTGGTTAACTTAGACCTGGTTTTAAAGTAAACAAGTAAAAAGACACAGTTTGGTGGTAAAGCACTGCCCTAGTGTGCACACAACACCCAAGACCACCAAAACCAAAACAAGCAAACATAAAACAAAATCTGTTAACCCGTAAAACTGTTTAAAGTGGAGCTAATTTATTTTTTTATTTTTTTTAATTTTATTTATTTTTGTATGCTTATGAATGTACTGTCTGTATGTAGGTTTGTGCACCCGTGTCATGCAATGCTGCGGAGGTCAGAAGAGGGTATCAGAATCCCCTGGAACTGGAGTTCTCCTGGAACTGGAGTTACAGACGGTTCTCAGCCACCATGTGGGTGCTGGGGATCGAACCCGGATCCTCTGCAAGAGCAGTTGGTGCTCTTAACTGCTAGGCTATCTCTCCAGCCCAAAAAGTGGAGCTAATTTAAAGGAAAAAAAAAAAGGTTTGGGGGCTGAACTATGGATTCAGTAGTTAGGAGCACTGGCTGCTCTTACAGAGAACCTGGGTTGGTTCCCAGCACCCACATGGTGGTTAGCACCCTTTCATAACTCCAGTTCCAGTGGATCTGATACCCTCTTCTGGCCTCCTCAGGCACTGCATGGTACCAGTGCACTTGCATGCATGTACACAAAATATACATACATATAAAATAGAAATAAATTAAAATTTTTTGGTCTTTTTGAGACAGGGTCTCCCTGTAGCCCCAGCTGGCTTGATACTCACTATATAGACCAGATTGGCTTTGAACTCAAAGAGATCTGCCTGCCTCTGCCTCCCAAGTGTAGGATTAAAGGTATGCCCCAGCATGGCCAGCAATAAATTTTTTTTTTTAATACGAGAAAAAGTTAGGATCCAGGTTCCCTTTTCTGTGGGAAAACTCCAAACAATCTCTAGCTCTTTTTCTTTGCAGACTCAGAGTGCTTAGCCCACATGGAAGTCCTGACCTCCTACAGACAGATGCTCCTTGCCCTGCCTCCTCAGTTAGCCTATGAAATTGCCAAAGGCTCCCCTCTGGTCCCTCTCATCTCAGAACAAAGTAGGAATCAACATAAAGGACTTTGGTTGTTCTTTCTCCTTCCTTCTTTCCTTCCTTCCTTCCTTCCTTCCTTCCTTCCTTCCTTCCTTCCTTCCTTCCTTCCTTCCTTCCTTCCTTCCTTCCTTTCTTTCTTTCTTTCTTTCTTTCTTTCTTTCTTTCTTTCTTTCTTTCTTTCTTCAGGGTATTTGTAGTGCAGGTTGGCCTCCAACTCACTATGTAGCTAAGGATAACCTTATATTTCTGATCCTCCAACTCCTGAGGGCTGAGATTAGAGGCATACGCCACCTTGCATGCCTCCTTAGTGTGGCTGGGTGGAACCCAGGGCACTGCGAATGCAAGGCAAGCACTCTACCAACTGAGCTACGTTCTCTGCCCCACATGGGACTGTTGAGTGTCTTCCCGCCTTCCAGCTTCTAAGAACCCATCCTCCTGGGAGCCTGCCCTGTTCTACACTGGCTTAACTATGCAGGCCTCTCCTTCTTGCTGCCCATGGCTGCCTTGCCATGTTTTCCTCCTAAAGTGCATTTCTAGTCCAGTCGTCTGCAGAGGTTCCCTAAGGTCCTCTAAATGAAGTGCAAATTCTTTAGCTTGGAATTTAAGGGCCTCGTGGTACAGCTCCTGTCTACCTTTCTAGTCTCCACTGCCTCGTGCTTTGGCCTTACTGAATTACTCCAAACTTCTGTGCTCACCTCCCCAGCCTGTGCTGAGTCTGCACTGTGCTACCTCAGCCCAGAACACAGTCCTCCATCCTGCTTTTCCCATAAGCCCTTTGTTTGGAAAGGAAAGGTAACACATGGGGGCTGTTGTTTTCTTTCATTTTATTATTTTGATTTTATGATACATGGTCTCACTGTAGCCCAGACTGGTCTCAAGCTTGTTAACTTGTTATATAGCCCAGGATGGCCTTGAACTCTTGATCCTCCTTCCTGAGACTCCCAAGTGCAGGGATTGTAGTTGATAGCACCATTTTGGGCTTTTTTTTTTTTTTTTTTTTGGACAGGGTCTCACTACTTACTTCTGGTCGGCCTGGAACTCACGATGTAGACCAGGCTAGCCTTGAACTCACAGAGATTCTCTTGTATCTACCTCCTGAGTGCTGGGATTAAAGGTGCGCACCTCCACACCTGCCACTGGTCAGTGTTTTTATCACAGTAACTGAAAGCAAACTAGAACAACTAGGCTGGTGGGGGGGGGGGCAGCAAGCTCCAGGAATCCACCTGTCTCAGCCTTCATGGAATACAGACCCATGATACTGTGCCTGGATTTTTTTTTTTTATTTACTATTTTATGTGTGTGAGTGTACTGTCTGCATGTAGGTTGGTGCACCCGTGTCATGCAATGGAAGTCAGAAGAGGGTATCGGACTCCCCTGGAACTGGAGTTAAGGACCGTTTTCAGCCGCCATGTGGGTGCTGGGAATCAAACCCAGGTCCTCTGCAAGAGCAGTCGGTACTCTTAACCGCTGAGTCATCTCTCCAGCCCCAGTGTGCCTTGGCTTTTTACATGGAACTCAAGGCAAATTCTCATGATCCTCATGCTTGTGGGCCAGCACTTTACTGGCTGAGTTATCTCCTCAGCCTCCCATTTATGTATTCATTTATTGAGACAGGGTCCCATGCTATAACCCTGGAATTTGCTATATAAACCAGGCTGGCATCAAACTCAGATAAATCCACCTGCCTCTGCCTCCTGCTAACATGCCAGGCTGTATTTATTATTTATATATTTTTACTGTATGAGTGTTCTGCCTGCATGTATGTAAGTGCACCATGTGCATGCAATGCAGCAGAGGCCAGAAGAGAGCATCAAATCCACTGCAATGGAGGGAGTTACATACAGAAGGTCATTAGATACCATGCGGTTACTGGGAATTGAACTTGGGTCCTCTAGAAGAGCAGCCAATGCTCTTAACCACTGAGCCATCTCTCCCACCCCTGTATTTTTTATTTTAAGACATCATCTTATCTGGGCAAAGTGGCACACTCCTTTTATCCCAGCACTTGGGAGGCAGAGGCAGGCAGATCTCTGTGAGTTCAAGGCCAGCCTGGTCTACAGAGCAAGTTCCAGGCAAACTGGGGCTATAGGGAGATCCTGTCTCAAAAATACCAACAAAAATTTTAAAAAGTCATCATTTTACTAAGTTTCCCAGGCTGGTCTTGAGCTTACTATCCTCCTGCCTCAGCTTCCCAGGTAGCTGGGATTATAGACTTGTTTTGTTTTGTTTTTGAGACAGGGTCTCCCTGTAGCCTCAGGTGGCCTGGAAGTCACTATGTAGGCCAGGCTGGCCACAATCTCACAGAGATCTGCCTGCCAATGCCTCTCAAGTGCTGGGATTAAAGGCATATACCACCATGCCTGGCTCAGGTTGTTATTTTTGTTATTGTTGTCATTGTTTCGTTTGTTGGTTGGTTGTTTTTTTTCTCCTCTTTGTGTGCTGAGGATGGAACTGAAAGTCTTGACCATATTAGGCAAGAGTTCTACTAGTGAGCCACATCCTCAGCTTCTCTCTTACTTTGAGTAGGAGAAACAAGAACTGTTGGGGCCTTGTCCTCCACCCCTCCAGATTCTTACCCAAGAGAGATTTTTCTCCTGTAAAGTCAGGATAATGTAGCTCTGAGCCCCACCCTACCTCCCCCTACACACACCCTACAGAGCACAGTACAAACCTATGCCCAGGCATGGAGACAACTGTCCCACATGTGAGAGAAGGCGCCACAGTTATATGTCTGACAGGGAGGAAGAGCATTTCTTCACTTAGATGGTATGAAATGTAGACAGCCAAAAAAGGAGAAGTGGGAAGATATCTCTTTCCCCTGGGGCCCTGGTGTCCTGAGTGGACAGACACGCACAGACACTTCTCTGCCACAGACCTGAGTCTGCGTTATGGGCAGCAATCTGCATGCTGGTAAGGCTAGAAGGAGACAACCCGATTCTTTCCCAGAACTTTCTTCGGTGTATCTGCAGAGGGAAGAGTGAGATCCCAGCGTTAGAATTCTTGAGCCTTTCTTTTCCCTCCAATATCCAGATGATTGGTTGATGAACTGATTTGTATGAGTGTTTTGCTTGCATGTATGTGTAAGTACATCTGTGTCATGGAATGACTACAGAGACCAGAAGAGAGCGTCAGATCCCTCTGGAACAGGAATTAAGGACAGTCGTTAGCTACCATGTGGTTGCTGGGAACCAAACCTAGGTCCTCTGCAACAACAGCAGTGCTCTTAACCGATGAGTCTTCTCTCCAGCTCTAGCTAGAAGATCTTGCCCAGGACCCGTTATCTCCCTTAACCTAAAAATAGAGATAGCTGCACCTTTTTTACCTTCTAAATGGGTTTTCTTGAAAATCAAAAGAGAAAACATATATGAGTGTTTTGCAAATTATGTTTTTAAAGTATTTCTATATCTTGCTGTGCTGTGGAATGGCCTTACAGAGGCTTAAAAGATATCATCAGGCGTGGTGGCGCACACCTTTAATCCTAACTCTTGGGAGGCAGAGGCAGGTGGATCCTTGGGAGCTCAAGGCCAGCCTGGTCTACAGAGCGAGTTTCAGGACAGCTGGGGCTACAAAGAGACCCTGTCTTGAAAAAAGACAAATATATATATATATATATATATATATATGTATGGGATATAAAAATGGTATTAAAAATAAAAGAGCAGGGCTGGAGAGATGGTTCATTGGTCAAGACCACTGGCTGCTCTTGCAGAAGACCTGGGTTCAAATCCCAGCTCCCACATGGCAGCTAACAACTGTCCATAACTCCAGTTCTGGGGATCCAATGCCCTTTTCTGTCCTCCAGGCCATTGTACAACATGGATACACTTGTATACATGCAGGCAATATATGCATACGAATAAAAATAATAAATAAAATATATAAAATAAAAAAGAACACGAACATAATGAGCCAGAAATAAAATGAGGTACTTACCTTATTTGCATTTGCCGTGGGTAGATTTCCAGGTTCATGGTAAGCTGGAAGTGTATTCTGAATCAGTGGGAGAGGTTACTTGAGATGATAGCATTGCAGGGCATCTGGTATGGAGTCTGAAGCTCCAGAGCAGAGCCAATTAATTCTAAACTGGCTGTGGGTCTGAATGCAGAGACTGGTTCTAACCCCACCTCCTGCCCAGATGCTACCTCTTCAGTCCAAACCCAGATTTATCCAAACCCAGAGATAGCCAGGTCTTTCTAACCATTTATCCATCCCTTACCCACCCCATACAGCCATACAACCTCCCTTTGGGGACAGACTCACCTCTCTTCTACTCAAACATTAAACAACAACAACAAACAGTTTAGGACTAGGGTATAATGCTTGCCTACCATGTATAAAGCCCTGGGGTGGATCCTCAGCGCAGTGTAAACTGTATGTGGGGGTCCATACCTGTAATCTTCGAACTCAGAGGGTAGAAGCAGAAGATTTAGAATTTCAAGGTCATTCTCAGCTTCACAATGAAGTTGAGGCCCACCTGGGCTACATGGAACTCTGTCACAAAAGCAAACAAACAAACAAACAAACAAACCCATCTTTATATTTATGTACAAATACACACACATCATAAAGTTTATCTTAGATTCTTGGGATGAGTCTGTATGTGACTGAGGCTGGCCTCAAATGCCTGGGCTCAGGTTATACTCCTGCCTCTGGGTCCTCTGGGTCCTCTGGGTCCTCTGGGGTGTCTGGGGCTTCTGGGGCCTCTGGAGTAGCTGGAGTAGCTGGAGTAGCTCCATGCCCCAGAGTCATCCTTTGGAAGTGTACATGTCATCTCTCTCTCTCTCTCTCTCTCTTTGGTCTTTTGAGACAGGGTCTCCCTTTAGTTCCAGCTGGCCTGGAACTCACTATGTAGACTGGGCTGGCCTTGAACTCACAAAGATCTGCCTGCCTCTGCCCCCCAAGTGCTGGGATTAAAGGTGTGTACCACTACGCCCGCAGTGGGTTTTCTTAAGTGTACACGAACATGCTTAACATCTTTTGTCAGTCTGTTCCTTGACACACAGACCTCAGCTCTTCATCCTCAGCTTTCCTCCTTCTCTAACTCCTAAGCTTTTAAGAGCCCTGGAGTCAATTTTGGAGCAAATGCCCCATATTTCAGCATTTTCCACCTCTGCCCCCTCTCTTTGGCAGGGATTCCCCCTTAGATCAACTATCCTGAAAGTAATGATTGGGGGCCATGAAGTCTCCACAGGCTGTAAGGTTGAGGGATACCATGTAAGAATCCAGGCCACATGATGCTGTGGGCAAGAAAGACCCGCGCAGGGAGCCGAAGCACTTGACAGATAACATTGTTAGACTGTGACTCACTCCTGTGGCAGTCAGCACTCAGGGCCTTCAAAGGACTGCATATGACCCTCTGAGGCACTGTTGGCAAGCAGAGTCCAGGCTTCCCAATTCCTGTTTCACACCCCTTTACCCCACATGTTAACAGTTTATGTGTCAGAGCTGGGTGTGGTGGGGTCCTCCTGCAATCCCAGCACTCAGGAAGCTGATGCTGTTGAACTGGGGCTTCCAAGGCAGCCTGGGCTACAAGGACTAATCTTAAAAACAAAACAAAACAAAACAAAAAAGTAAATAAATAAGTTAATGAGGGGTTAGAGAAATGGTTCAGTGGTTAAGAGCACTGACTGCTCTTGAAGAGGACCCAGGTTCAGATCTCAGCACCCAAAGGGCAGCTAATAACCATGCACAACTCTAGTTCCAGGGGGTCTGACGTCCTCTTCTGTCCTCCATGGGCATTGCACAGCATGGGTACACTTATATACGTGTAGGCATAACACTCATACACAGAAAATAAAAGTAAATAAAACAGGGCTGGAGAAATGGCCTAGCGGTTAAGAGTACCGACTGCTCTTGAAGAGGACCTGGGTTCGATCCCCAGCACCCACATGGCAGCTGAGAACTGTCTTTGACTCCAGTCCCAAGGGAATCTGATGCCCTCTTCTGACTTCCTTAGCATTGCACGACACGGGTGCACAAACCTACATGCAGGCAGTACATTCATACACATAAAAAATAAAAAAAAAATTTTAAGTAAATAAAACAATTTTGGGGGGGGGCAGGATCTCCCTATAGCCCCAGCTGTCCCAGAACTCACTCTATAGCCCAGGTTGGCCGTGAACTCACAGAGATCCACCTTCCTCTGCCTCTGGAGTGTTGGGATTAAAGGCGTGTGCCACCACGCCCAGCATTATAAAACAAATTTTTAAATAAGTTAATTAATAAAAAGTTATGGGACCGGCTAGAGAGATGGCCTAGGGGTTAAGAGTGCCAACTGCTCTTGCAGAGGACCCGGGTTCGATCCCCAGCACCCACATGGCGGCTGAGAACGTCTTTAACTCCAGTTCCAGGGGAATCGGACACCCTCTTCTGATTTCCGTAGCATTGCACGACACAGGTGCACAAACCTACATGCAGACAGTACATTCATACACATAAAAAATAAATAAAATTAAAAAAAAAGATTATGGGGCTGGAGAGTTGGGCCAGCAGTTAAGAGCACTGAATGCTATTGCAGAGGACTTGGGTTTGGTTCCCACTATCCACATGGCTGCTAACAAACATCTGTAACTCCAGTTCCAAGAAATTTGATGCCCTCTTCTGACCTCTGTGGGCACTGCACAACAGGGATATACTTACATATATCTAGGCAATACACTCATACACATAAAATAAAAATAACAAATACTAGGGCTGGAGAGACAGCTCAGTGGTTAAGAGTAATGTCTACTCAAGCTGGGCGTGGTGGCGCACACCTTTAATCCTAGCACTCGGGAGGCAGAGGCAGGTGGATCTCTGTGAGTTCAAGGCCAGCCTGGTCTACAGAGTGAGTTCCAGGCCAGCTGGGACTACAGGGAGACCCTGTCTCGAAAAGACAAAAAAAAAAAAAAAAAGTAATGACTACTCTTGCAGAGGACCCAGATTTGATTCCTAGCACTAACATGGCAGCTAACAGCCATCCCTAACTCCAGTTCCAGGAGAATCCAGCACCCTCTTCTGACCTCCTCGGGCATTGCATGATGTGGGTGCACTTATATACATGCAGGCAATACACTCGTATACATAAAATATAAAAATAAATAAAATATTTAAAGATAATAACAAAAGGTCATGTGTTGCAAACCTGAAGGGAGGAAGAAAGCTGTTCTCTGTGAGAGGAGAGCCCTCCTTACCTGACCAAAGATTCAGTACCTGGAACTGTTGATTCACCAAGAAGACCTCGATCCCAGGCTCTGGAGTTAGAATCAAGCAGGGCTTCCTTAAAGATCCCACAGTCCCAGCCAGGCGTGGCGGCACACGCCTTTAATTCTAGCACTCACTCGGGAGGCAGAGGCAGGCGGATCTTTGTGAGTTCAAGGCCAGCCTAGTCTACAGAGTGAGTTCCAGGACAGCTGGGGCCACAGGGAGACCATGTCTTGAAAAGACAAAAAAAAAAAAAAAAAAAAAGATCCCACAGTCCCGTTTTCCCCCCACTTTCATTTTTGGGCCAAGACCTGACGCAGCATGGAGAAGGCGGCCCTGAACTTTCTCTGTGACAGGTGACGAGGGATTTGGGGGTGGGAGGACATGGATGGATGGATAGACGGATGACACAGAGCTTTTCTCTGAGAATTTTCCATCTGGTTAAGGAACTCAGACTAAAACAATGAGTAGCTCTTTATAAAGCAGTATTGTTCCTAGTTGCAAATTCTACAGATGCTGAAGCTACAGGGAGTGATGGGCATTGTGGTCAAACTCCAGAGCAAGTGTTGAGCCATTCTAAATCCCTGGGTCCCAGGACGCTTCAAAGGCTCCTTTCTAGGGTTGGGGGTATAACTCAATAATAGAATACTTTCGGGGGCTGGAGAGTTAAGAGCACCGATTGCTCTTGCAGAGGACCCGGGTTCGATTCCCAGCACCCACATGGCAGCTAAGCACCATCTTTAACTCCAGTTCCAGGGGAATCCGACGCCCTCTTCTGACCTCCGTGGCATTGCATGACACGGGTGCACAAACCTACATGCAGACAGTACATTCATATACATATGAAAATAAATAAAATAAAAAATAAATAAAATAAAAGAACACTTGCCTAGCATGCTTGAAACTCTGGGCTCAACTCCCTAGGACTGAAAACAAACAAATAAACAAACAAATAAACAAACCTCCTTTCATAAAGCCTTTCTGGGAATCATCACAGGCCTGTGGTCACATACAAACCTAGGTGGACAGTGTGTCCAATGTCAGGAAATTGTCCAAGGGAGTCAAAGCTGAGCTGAATTAGAAGCTGCTTCTGGGTTAGGTGCCCTTAGAAAGTGGAAAGGCCCCCAAATCCAGTGTCCTAGCCCAAGCTACCACACTGACTTCAGATGACATTGGGACTGTTGGGTAAAGATGGTGGTGGCTGTGCAGGGAAAGGAGTCAGCTTTGGGTGTGGAGAGATCTAGTCCACCTTATAAGGACGCAGAGATGAAGCTACCAAGAGCTTCATCCTGGTGGAGCAGAGGGAAAACCACCTGCCCGGGGCAGATCGGCTGCTTCCTTGCCAGCAGTGCTCTCAGCACACCCATCCGTTTTCCCATCAGTCACCGATCACCACCCTGCAAGGTGCTCTGTTGCACCCGCATTCACAATTGCTGTCAGCACACCCATCCGTTTTTCCATCAGTCACTGATCACCACCCTGCAAGGTGCTCTGTTGCACCCGCATTCACAATTGCTGTCAGCACACCCATCCTTTTCCCATCAGTCACTGACCGCTCACCCTGCTAGGTGCTCTGTTGCACCCGCATTCACAATTGCTGTCAGCACACCCATCCTTTTCCCATCAGTCACTGACCGCTCACCCTGCAAGGTGCTCTGTTGCACCCGCATTCACAATTGCTGTCAGCACACTCATCCATTTTCCCATCAGTCACTGATCACCACCCTGCAAGGTGTTCTGTTGCACCCACATTCACAATTGCTGTCAGCACACCCATCTTTTTCCCATCCGGTCACTGACCGCTCACCCTGCAAGGTGCTCTGTTGCACCTGCATTCACAATTTCTTTTCTTTTTTTCTTGTACTACTGGGTGGAGCGGGTACCGTAAGGTCCCATGTATTACTAGGCAAGAGCTCTATCACTGAACCACATTCCCCAGCCAAGAGACAGGGTCTTGTTAAATTGGCCAGGCTGACTGTGAAATTGGAATCCTCCTTCTTCAGCCTCTCAATACATCCCTCTTGTTTCCAAAGTAAGGTTTCCAAAGACTGAAATTACTGGCATCTGGTTCACTGTAGATTTGAGACTCAATCCTCTATTTTCTGACCTTAGGGCTGGGGGCCAATCCACTATGCTGCCTTGTCATCCCATCAGGCTGGTACCCAAGGTCATCATGAATCCTCAGGTCCCCATCATATGCCCCATCCATAATCCAAGCAATTTTGGGGAAGGTGGAAAGGCTCATCCTGAGGCCTGCAGGGAATGCTCAAAGTGCTCTTCGGCTGTGCTTGCTGTTTCCCTTCCTCTACCTGGCCCAGATCTTATACCCGTGTCTTCCAGGCAGGGAGAGGCCAGGCCAGACCAGGCCAGGCTAGGCCAGAAGAGTCTTCATTCCCGGTGAGACAAATGGCTAAAATCCTGGCATCTCTCACAAAAGAGAGAGGCAGCTCTGGATTTCCTGTGGCTCCCAACACAGGCCAGATAATTGGAGACAGATTTTTGGGCTTGGGTTGGGAGGTGAGGCTTGAAATACGGTCATCAGGCCTCCTGTGGGTCTGTGTGTGCATGCGCATGCGTGGTTTTGTTGGGATTTCTTTGTTATACGTGTATGTGTATCTGAATGTGTAGATGTGTAGGCACTTGTATTTGAGACAATGTAGTGTGTTTCTGCTGTGCACGTGTGCATTTGTGCAGCATACCTAGGCTCCTTGTACTTTTTGTTAGTGTTGTGAATCCTGCATGACATTTGAATGTATATGAGAATTGTGTGAGTCTCTGTTAGAGGTTCTCTTCCTTTGGATTGTTTTCCTTTGTGAGATTCAGTCCAGCTTGCTGAGACCTCATCAAACCTTTTTAGGATCTTATTACTCAAGATTTGATGATTAAATGTAAAACAATAATTGAGATTAAGAAAAAAAAAAAGAAGCAGGAAGGCAGATGGCCTTCAGGGAGAGGATGTAAAGGACACATCACATACAAGTAGGGTAAGATCTGCTAGTGGGCCTGGAGAGATGGTTAAGAGCACTGGTTGTTCTTGAAGAAGACTCGGACTCAAATCCCAGCACCCACGTAGTGGCTAACAACCATCCATAACTCCAGTTCCAGGGGGATTCAACACCCTCTTTGGTCTTCCATGGGCACTGCATGACACAGGTGCATTTACATACATGCATGCATAACACTCATACACATAAAAAAAAAAAAAAGAGCTGGGTGTGGTGGTACAAGCCTTTAGTCCCAGCAGAGACAGGTGGATCTCTGTGAGTTCAAGGCCAACTTGGTTTATATAGTAAGTTCCAGGACAGTTGGGGCTACAGGGAGACCCTGTCTCAAAAAAAAATGTAGAAGAAGAAGAAGAAGAAGAAGAAGAAGAAGAAGAAGAAGAAGAAGAAGAAGAAGAGGAGGAGGAGGAGGAGGAGGAGGAGGAGGAGGAAGAAGGGGAGGAGGAGGAGGAAGAGGAGGAACAACTGATAGTGAAGGGTAGAGCTGCAGGGCATGGAAACTTCTTAAGGTGCAGATAAAGCTCCAGATTCCCCACCTTCCTACCGAGGAACAACACACACCTCTAGAAGATTCAGTGATCTCTACAAGGCCAAGGCCACCCAGGGAAGGGGAGTCCTACTGCAGTCCTACCAAAGCCTCTGGCCTGGAAGGATAATCAAGCCCTTTTCCTCAGAGCCCCTCCACACACATTTATGAATATAAATGTTGCTAGAATGGGAGGCAGACTATTTGAAAAATCACTAGCTACAGTATGCCTGCTGCGCATTAGACCCTGGGCTGGCTGTTCTATAAACAGATTGATGGAGTTTTGTTTTTGTGGTACTGTGGGATCCAACTCAGGGCCCTGTGAGTGCTAGGCAAATGCTCTACCAATGAGCTACATTTCCAGACCCACTTTACATAGTTTTATACCGATGAGTGTGTGTACATGTGCTGGTAGATGTATAAACCAATTATGAATGAATAAGACACCACTTTTCTGCAGAGGAAATTGAGGCTTATGATGGAGCAAGGAACTTAACCTTCAATAATTGCCCCAAGTGATAATGTATCTGTTCACTGGGCAAACATCTATCAGGGTTGGAGATGTAGCTGAGTTGGTACAGTGCTTGCCTAGCATGCATGAAGTCCAGGTTAGAATCCTGGCACCACATTAACTGAGCTCAGTGGCACACACCTACAATTCTAGCACTTAGGAGGTAGAGACAGAAGGAATAGAATTTCAATGCTGACTTTCAAGGCTATCCTCAACTATACCCTCAAGGCCAACCTGGGATATATGAAACACCGTCTTTAAAATAAAGACTGGAGAGATGGCTCTGGGGGTACTGGGGCTGGAGAGATGGCTCAGCAGTTAAGAGCTCCAACTGCTCTTGCAGAGGACCCAGGTTCTATTCCCAGCACCCACATGGCGGCTAAGAACCATCTTTAACTCCAGTTCCAGGGGAATCCGACACCCTCTTCTGACCTCTGCATTGCATGACATGGGTGCACCAACCTACATGCAGACAGTACACTCATACACATAAAAAATAAATTTAAAAAAATGTATTATCTTAGCTGGCTATGGTGGAATACACCTTTAATCCCAGCACTTGGGAGGCAGAGGCAGAGGCAGGCAGATGTCTGTGAATTCAAGGCCAGCCTGGTCTACATAGTGAGCTCCAGGTCAGGGAGGGCTAAAGGGAGACTCTGTCTCAAAAAGACCAAAAAAAAAAGTATTATCTGCCTCTGGCGTGAGGCCAGATGCAGGGCACAGAGATGTGCGAGACGCAGGTCCTCAGAGTCCACTCCATCAGGAAGGTGTCAATGTTTCTCCAAGGACCAACTTGCCACTCTTAAGCTGGGCTAAGCATTCTCAGTGCCAGTACAGAGGCTGCTATGATCAGGCTGAGGACTTGATACTGATAAGAGGTAGTCCTCAAATCAGTTCTTGGCTGGAAAGACTGGGCATGGCAGGAGAAGAATAATGGTAGAAGTGTAGGAAGTAGGTGTGTGTTTTGGAAGTCACAGCAAGGGGCCTGCCTGTGTGCTCCATGTCCTTCATAGCTCACCACATGAACGAACAGTGTCTTTAGATGATACAGACCTTTCTGGCACTCAGAAGGCAGGAAGCAGGGAGGACGTATACATTTGGTTCTGGGTTGGTCTCTGAGGGCCCATATTGGCTGGTTGGGTGAGGATGGGACTGAAAATGCCCTTGTCATTTGTGGCAGCCGGACTCAATTCCCCGAAGCGGCCACCACAGCCTTCCCCAGCTAAATCGCTTCCAGTTTGTTTAGTCAAAACCCTTGGACCCAACATCAAAGCTCCTTTGGAGTTTCTGGGGGTTGCTGTTCCTATATGGCGTTTATTTCAGAGATGGTTTGGCTGTCACCGGCTGTGTCGGGTGGGGCAGGAGGGATGACTGCTAGGGCCTTTAGGTTTCAAAGACACCAGGTTAAGAGAGTGGAATGACAGTTTTCAGGGCAACTCCCCTTAGACACTAATTCCCCTGGGCCTCCCTCTACCTAGAGCATTGGCACATCTGAAAGAGGCTGCCTCCTCCAGCCCAGTGGGCTGGGCCCATTCTGTCCAAACCTGAGTGCCTTTCACTGAGGGCTGGAAATGCCTTTCTTTTCGTCTGATTGACTGAACGTGCGCATGGCTACTGGCACGTTCATTTGGCTCCATTTGGCTCTAGGCTCTTGTACCTTTCTTCCTTGTGAGTCTCTGCAGGTTCCAGCTGATCCTGTCTTTCCTGTAACCATTCCAGGTGCCTGGCTCAGAGAGAGCTCTCAGAGACAGGGCCTCTGTCTAGGTGCAGTGGGTGGGACTGGGATATAGTGGATGGTTCAGGTGAAGGCTGAGCTGCTGGGACTCTCTCCAGGAAAAAAGAAAAAGCAGCCCTTCGTGAAGAGGAGCTAGCTCCTCAGTCTGAGCCATGCATTAGAACAAGAACAAAGGAGAGGAGACAGACGTGGAAGGTGAATGTGTATCTATGCCAGTTCTTTACTAACCAGTTATTGAACATAAAAGTTACAGTGATAATCCCGGGCTGACTGCTGTCCTGGTTAAGGAATTCCTAGGAACAGGGTACCTGTAAATTCCCCTTCTCTCTCTCTCTCTCTCTCTCTCTCTCTCTCTCTCTCTCTCTCTCTCTCTCTCTTCCCTCACTCCCTTATCTGTTTATTCCTCCTGGGCCATGCTCTTCATGGAGCTAAAGTCTTCCCCCAGCTGTCTCAATGTTCCCAAACAAAGGGAACTTCTAGTGTACCCACGGCCACCGTGCACCCACCACCATCTGATGACCAGAACCGGGCATGGTAGCACACGCCTTTAGTCCTAGCACTTGGGAGGCAGAGGCAGGCAGATCTTTGTGAGTTCAAGGCCAGCCTGGTCTACAGAGCGAGTTCCAGGACAGCTGGGGTTACAGGGAGACCCTGTCTCGAAAAGACCAAAAAAAGAAAAGAAAAAAAAAAAAAAGAAATGAAAGACCAGCTGTGAGTGATGGAGTCAAGACTGGGCATGGACTTAACTAGTGTCCTCACTGGGAGACAATGGTGAAGGCTCTGAGTTTGAATCTCTGTGTGCATCTGTAAGCCAAAAACTAGGTCTTTACTAAGAGTTCCTGTCTAGGATCTTGACCAGGTACAGGTGAGCTCACTACTAATGTATTAGGATGAATCCAATGTGGAGTTCTCCCCATATCCTGTAGGGATTCAGAAGACTTCAAATAAATATCACATCATCATCATCTCCTCCTCCTCCTCCTCCTCCTCCTCCTCCTCCTCTTCCTCTTTCTCTTCTTCCTCCTCCTACTTCTCTTCCCTTTTTTGGGGGAAGAGTACTTGAAAATGTTACCTCAAGTAATGTACCACTGAGCCACACTCCCAGCCCCGAGCCAGTTTCTTTAATGCCTTAAGGAACTGGTCTTGTGATTAGAATACCCTCTTGATTCAAACAAATAGATGCTTCCCTTGGCACCCAACCCCTCTCTCAATGTCCACCCCACTTTATCCAACTGCTTATTAATCAGCAACATTAATATGGCTGCCACTGGTGATTAAAACCATTGGTCCAACTGAGGGTAAGAAATCCACATCCCTGGCATAGTTGCTAATCCCTTGAAAATATGTTTTTAATAATTATAGGAGAGGAGGTCAGGGTGGGTGGTCCTGAGAGTTGTGATCCAGTCATCTCTGTCCCCCCCATTTCCCGTTCCCATGGTTTCTCCTGGGCAGACACACTGGGGTGTGTTGGGAAGACTGGCCAACTCTATAACAGATGGAAGTGGTGCCTGGTGCACAGCTGCTGCTAGCCGTCAGGGACAGAGCTGTGCCAAGGGTGTGACTAACTGAAGTACCCAGGGTCAAGAGGCTTTAGCCACGTGGAAGGATTAATTTTGAACCCTGTGTTGCTCTCACTCCTGTGTCAAATGCCCCAGGAGGAAGTGTGGATTCCAAGGGTCCCCTTACCAAAGCAACCCCAGCCCAGGCTTCTTCAGGCTCTCTTTTCTTGAAGAGCTTCAAGTCGAAAGGAATACACTCCCATTCCCTTAGGTTCCTTGGATCTCCCGATCATCCTCAGCCATTTGATTTATTAATAATACAGTGGTGGTAGAGTAGAGAGATGGCCCAGCGATTAAGACTACTGACTGCTCTTGCAGAGGACCTGGGTTCGATTCCCAGCACCCACATGGCGGCTAAGAACCGTCTTTTAACTGCAGATCCAGGGGAATCCGACGACCTCTTCTGACCTCCATGGGTGCACAAACCTACATGCAGACAGTACACTCATACACATAAAAAATAATAAATAAATTAAAAAAATAATACAGTGGTGGGCACATAGTAAATAGGAACTATATATCAATAGATTATGTATAGTATAACTATTGCAGGTAACATTTTACCGACTGACTACTTTGGTAGGCCCTTGAATATATATTACCTCCAGCCAGGTACAGAGGTACATATATCTCTAATCCCAGCACTCAGGAAAGAAAGACAGAGTGATAACTAAATTCGAGGTAATCCTAGTCCATACAAATTCCAGGCCAGGCAGGGCTGCATAGCAAGAACTTGTCTTGATAAAACCAGACACACACACACACACACACACACACACACACACACACATACACACACATACACACAATTTCTCCCCACAACAGGTTGCCAAACATACCATATTTATCCTATTTTATAACTTCATCTGTTTTTGGTGCTGGAGATCTCATGTTGGACAAGCACTCTACCAAAGAGCTATATCATTAGCCCTATTATCATGTTTTATACATGAGAAATCTAAGACTGGGAAAGGTTAACTCACTCAAGAACACATAGCTAACAAAAGACAGGGTCAACATCAACCCTAGGTCTCTGGCCAGTTTCAAGCTTATATTTTCTAATCTTTTATTCTTTTGGTCTTTTCAAGACAGAGTCTCCCTGTAGCCCCAGCTGGCCTGGAACTCACTCTGTAGACCAGGCTGGACTTGAACTCACAAAGATCTGCCTGCCTCTGCCTCCCAAGTGCTAGAATTAAAGGTGTGCGCCACCACGCCCAGCTACTTTTCTAATCTTAATGCTATAGAGAACATGAAGAATAAAAACAATACAAAAATCAGTGCTCTCAAAGCACAGACAACGGGGCAGGAGGGACGGCTCAGTGGTTAAGAACATTTGCTGCTCTCACAGAAGACCCAGGTTGGTTCCCAGCACCCACATAGTGGCTTACAATCATCTGTAACCCCAGCTCTAGGGGATCTGGCACCCTCTTCAGGCCTCTGTGGGCACTGTACACACATGGCGTACATATATACACACAGCCAAAGCACTCATATACATAAAATAAAAATAATCAAACGGGGGCTAGAAAGATGGTTCATCAGTTAAGAGCATTTGCTGTTCTTCCAGAGGACCAGGTTTCAATTCCCAGCACCTACATGGTAGTTAGAAATTGTCTGTAACTCCAGTGTCAGGGGATCTGATGTTCTCTTCTGGCCTCCATGGGCATTGCATGCATGTGGTGCACTTATATATATGCAGTCAAAACATGTATACACATACAACAAAAGTAATAAAATATGGGGCTGGAGAGATGGCTCAGTGGTTAAGAGTACTTGCTGTTCGGGCTGGAGAGATAGCCTAGCGGTTAAGAGCATCGACTGCTCTTGCAGAGGACCCGGGTTCGATCCCCAGCACCCATATGGCGGCTAAGAACCGTCTGTAACTCCAATTCCAGGAGAACTCCAGTTCCAGGGGAATCCGAGACCCTCTTCTGACCTCCGCGGCATTGCACGACACGGGTGCACAGACCTGCATGCAGACAGTACACTCATACACATACAAAAAAAAAAAAAAAAGAGTACTTGCTGTTCTTGCAGAAGACCTTGGTTCAAAGTCCAGCACCCACATGGTGGCTAACAACCATCTGTAACACCAGTTCCAAGGGATCTGATGCCCTCTTCTTTCTTCTGTCATTGCATGACATGGGTACACTTACATACATGCAGGCAATACACTCATACATATAAAATAAAGTAATAAAATATTTTAAAGTAATAAAATACTAACACACACAGATGATCTAGCTTCCTAGACATAGTACATACATGCACACTAAAATAGCTTTTGGAAGAGGACTAGTACCAGGATTGTGGACGGGGACCCTCAGAAGGGTACTGGCAGCATCATAGGTTTAGAGAATGGAGAAGGCATCAAGAATGACAGATATCAGTCAGGCATGGTGGTACATGCCTTTAGTCCCAGCACTTGAGAGGCAGAGGCAGGTAGATCTCTTGAGATCGAGGCCACCCTGGTCTACATTGTGAGTTCCAGGCCAGCTGGGGCTACTGGGAGACCCTGTCTCAAAAAGACCAACAAAACAAAACAAAACAAAACGAAAAACCAAAAAAACAATAACAAAAAAGACCAAGCCAGGCATAGTGGCACATGCCTTTAATCCTAGCACTTAGGAGGCAGAGGGAGGTGGATCTCTGTGAGTTCAAGGCCAGCCTGGTCTACATTGCGAGTTCCAGGCCAGCTGGGGCTACTGGGAGATCCTGTCTCAAAAAGACCAACAAAACAAAACAAAACAAAACAAAACGAAAAACCAAAAAAACAATAACAAAACAAAACCAGAAAAACCTCTCAGAGTGCGAGATCATTGAAGACTTGACGGAGTAGAGAACCTGAAGGACGATGACATTATGGTTTAAATCTGACACGTATCACACATGCTTGTGTTTTGTTCACCAGCTAGGGGACACTAGCTAAGAGGCCATGGAACCTCTAGGAGGTAGGTTCTAACCAAAAGGCATAGGTCACCAGTGGGGAACCTTTGACAGTTATAGCTTGGCCCTGATTTTTGATGTGCACGCCAATTCCCGATGCACCATTATGTGAACAGCCTTTGCCACACACTACCATTGCTCAACCATTCCTTCCCCAATATGATGGACTGAAACCATGAAGCAAAATAAATCTCTCCTCCTTAAGTTGTTTCTGTCAGTGATTCTGTCACAGAGATGAGAAAGTAGCTAATGGGGCTGGAGAGATGGCCTGGCGGTTGAGAGCGCCGACCACTCTTGCAGAGGACCCGGGTTCGATCCCCAGCACCCACATGGCGGCCGAGAACCATCTGAAACTTCAATTCCAGGAGAACTCCAGTTCCAGGGGAATCCAACACCCTCTTCTGACCTCCGCGGCATTGCACGACAGGAGTGCACAGACTTCACGCAGACGGTGCATTCATACACATACGGAAATAAAATTAAAAAAAAAAAAAGAAAGTAGCTAATACAGATAGGTTGGAATTCAAAGGTGGTCAGTATATCGGCCTTATGCAGGCTGGTGACAGTGTTGTTTGTCTTCAATATCCTATCTGTGTAATCAGGCCTAACCCTAACATTTGCAGGGCTTGGGGCAAGAAGCCAAATAAAAGGCCATAGACAAAAATTAGAAATATTAAAAATTATTATAAACCAAATAAATGTTAAATCTAAACATTTACCTTTAAAACATAGCTTTCTGGTGATTTGGGGTTTTTTTTATTTTATGTGTATGAGTGTACTGCCTGCATGTAGGTAGGTGCACCCATGTCATGCAATGCTGCAGAGGTCAGAAGAGGGTGTCAGATTCCCCTGAAACTGGAGTTAAAGACGGTTCTTAGCCTCCATATGGGTGCTGGGAATTGAACCCAGGTCTTCTGCAAGAGCAGTCGGTGCTCTTAACCCCTGAGCCATCTCTCCAGGCCTGGATTTTGGAGATTTTTTCATTTTTTTTGAGACAGGGTCTCCCTTTAATCCCAGCTGGCCTGGAGCTTGCTCCATAAACCAGGCTGGCCTTGAACTCACAGAGATCCATCCGCTGCTGCCTCCGGAGTGCTGGGATTAAAGGCCTGCACCACCATGCCATGGTTCTATTCTTATGAGCATTCCTAACTGTTCAACAGCCTACCTGTTCAACCTCTGTTCACCCACAGGGACAGCCATCATTGTCTCACCGTCACCCAGAGGCTTTTGCAATGTGGCTTGCCCTCAGGAGGACGGATGGGGTCAATGGCTCTGCAGGCCTTGGAAATACAATGAGGTTATTTGGATAGAAAATTCTGAGGATCGAGACAGGATCAAAATTAGGTCAGATAAGGACCTTACCTTGGGTGCAGATTGAAGGGATGCCAAAACTCAGTCACAAACATAAATAGTATTGAAACGCAATATTTGATAAATCAGAATTAGGGGCTTGGGGATATAGCTCAGTTGTCAAAACCCTTGTCTAACATGCTCAAAGCCTGGTTTCTATCTTCATCATAAACCACATACACTGGGCATGGTGGTGTATGCCTGTTACCCTGGCATTCAGGAAGTGGAGGCGGGAGGATCAGGAGTGCGTGCTCATCTTTGGCTACACGGTATATTTGAGACCTTGTCTCAGGACAGGAAAAGAAAAAAAATCGGCCAAGCATGGGTGGCCTTACGCCTTTAATCTTAGCACTTGGGAGGCAGAGGCAGGCGGATCTTTGTGAGTTCAAGGCCAGCCTGGTCTACAGAGTGAGGTCCAGGACAGCTGGGACTACAGGGAGACCCTGTCTTGAAAAAAAACAAAAAAAAAAAAATTCAAAAAATCATAATTAAATTAAATGTCAAAATTTCATATAAAAAAATCACTTTGATGGGTTGGATGAGATGCTTCAGTGGTTAAGAGCATCGTAACTGCTCTTTCAGAGGATCCAGTTTGGGACCAGTAACCCACATCAGGAGACTTACAACCACTCCTGTTAAACTTTCAATCTCCCGGGGAATCCAATAACCTCTGGCCTGAGCGGCACTGGGTGGGGCACGCGCTTAATCCGAGCAATTGGGAGGCAAGGCAGGCAGAATCTTTGGAGTTCAAGGCTCTCTGGTCTACAGAGCGAGTTCCAGGGCCAGCGGGGTCACAGGGAGAAGCCCTTACTGGAAAAGACAAAAACAAACAAAAAAAAACAAACAAAAAAAACCTCTTGCCTCTGAAGGTACTTGCAATCAACATGCATACATGCCAAGCATAACAACACAACATATGACAAGAAGTAAATATACTAGGGCTGGAGATGTTGCTCAGATGGTTAGAGACACCAACTGCTCTTGCAGAGACGGGTTTCAATTCCTGCAAGCACCTAACTGGTGGCTAGAACTGCCTTTAACTCGCAGGTTCCAGGGGATCCACAGAGCCTTCTTTTCTGGCACGCGCTTCATCGTGGATGGCACGCGGTGCACACAACCTACATCAGCAGACGTACATTATGCACATTAAAAATAATAATAATTAAGGCCGGGCGGTGGTAGGTGCATGTGCCTTTAAAATTCCCAAGCACTCGAGGAGGCAATCAGACGGGGAAATCTCTGTGATATAGGCCAACCTGGTCACAAAGTGAGTTTCCAGGACAGCTGGGGCTAAGGGAGACCCCTTCTCAAAATACAAAAAATAAATAAACAATATAATAAATAAATAATAAAAGTAAGCTGGTGTGAGCCGTACGTGTCAAACTATATGGCTACATTGAGAAGCAGAGCCAGGTGAATTTTTGCAAGAGCAAGGCCAGCCTGCTCTAACAAGTGAATTTTCAGGCAACGAAAGTAAAAATTTTCTTTTATCTTTCTTTTCTTAAGTTGTGGGGTGGGTGGCACATGCCGTCTAATCCTAACACTGAAGGCAGAGGCAGTGGATCTCTGTAAGTTAAGGCTAGCCTGGGTGCCTATACATAGGATGTGGTCTACATAGTGAGTCCAGGCTAGCAGAGTTAACATGAGTGAGACCCTGTCCTCAATATATTGTATATATTAAATATAAATAATAGATTAGTATATATATAATCTTTTTTTTTTAGCACAAAAAAAGCAAACAATCAACCTTTGGTAATACCCCAGGAGCACTCATACTGTTTTTCTTGCCTCAGACTCAATATAATTTCATATATCCCTGGGCCAGGACCCCAAAGGATTATCTAAGAGGGACAGCGATGGGGACAAGGCCACACAGGTTGGAGAAGACCTGTATAGCACACATGTTATGCTCTGGGGTCAGGTCATCATCTGGAGGCTCCCAAAACAAGCTCTCCACAGGGAGCCTCAGAGTGGGGGTAAACCAGAAGTTCTACAAGGTGTCAGTGCCCAGCACAGCATCTGACACTTCTTGGGCCCTCAATAAACAGTTCTTGAATAAATAAGTGAATAACACTAACTTTTCCAAAGTCAGCATGACACTCATGTGCCTTATGAGGGCTCCAAGGAGGGACATTCTCAGCCTGGCCCCAGCGTCATGATGCAGGCTGAGCCAGGGATTGGAGCAGAGGCAGGAAACCTGTCAAGACCAAAAGGAGGCAGAGTTAGGATCCTGAAAGAGCCATGGAGTCCAGGGTCTCAGAGCTGGTCCACCCAGAGCTGGATTAAGACAGAAAGCAGGGTAGAAGGAGCGGCAAGGGGGAAGGGGGGCACGGGGGGGGGCAGGCTGAGCGATGGCTATTGGTTAAAGCATTTGCTCATATGGGCAAAGGACCGGGATTCCATTCCCCGCACTACATAGTCAGCTAAAAACCTAGGTTAACCCCACGTTTCAGAGAGATCATGACACATCTTCTGGCCTCGCCAAAGGCGCAACACATAGCTACATAAGGGCAAAACACATACAAATAAATCTTGAAAAAAAAAAAAAAAAAAGGGGAGGGGACTGGAAATCATGGCTAGAGCCATTAAGAAGTCATGGAGGGCATCTTGCCCCGAAAGACTAGGTTCGGTTCCCCTGCACCCACCCAATGGTGGCTCGACACCATACTGGAACTTAACGCAGTTCCATGAATCCAACACCATTCTTCTGACCGCTCTGTGGACATGCAATGCATGTGACATGGGTGCACTTAACATACATGCAGGCAATGTACTCATACATGTGAAATAAAGATAATAAATAAAACATTGAAAAAACAGAAGGGGCTTGGAGAAGGGGAATTAAAGGCTCTGGGTGGGCCTCCCAGAAGCCCTAGAACAGAACAGGGAAGTTCCTCAGGAAAAGGTCCCACATGCCTCTCCCAAACAACTCAGATTACACATTGGCGTTTCCTATCCTGGCCTAAGCCCTCTCGCAGGGCCCTGCCTCTCTTTCTTCACTCCCTCCTCCCCACCTCCAGAGAGAGGGACAAAGACACTTGATATATGAAGTGTTTCCACCTAGATGCTTGGGAATCCCACAAAGGCTTCAGTGTGTGATGGCCCCACCCCCTTCCTCCCCAGCCCCTTCCCTTCCTCCTGTCTCGGAGTCTAGGAATGCCTTCTTTTCTAGGGGTGTCACAGAGAAGGGCATGCAGTAGGTGGGGACACCCCTTGCCTTCTCCAGACTCTGATCCCCATAGGGTGAGCCCCAGTGAGTATTGGATTCAGAGTAATGGTCTCTGGGTTTGGGGGGGAATGCTTGAAGGAGCGTGACGTCTACCTTTGCCTCCTGTCTGTGGCGCCCGCCCACCTCCCTCCTTTGTGCTGAAGTCCCTCCCACTGGAGGGGGGAGTTTTGTATACATGCCTTTCCTACAAATAAGCACCTAAAGGACAAAGAAAATTGGGTTTTCAAGAGTTCCATATGTGCCAGGCTGTAACAAAAATAAACTCAATTACCATGGAGAAGTTTTTTTTGTTTTCATCCTGTAAGTGTTTTGCTCGTTTGGCAGAGACAAGAGGACGAGAGATGGAGGGAGAGAGAGAGAGAGCATGAGGAAAGAAGAGAGAGAGAGAGAGAGAGAGTGAGATCCAGAAGTGACTATTGGGGAGGGGATCTTGGGTATCCTCCTCAATCACTCTCTACTTCTATGGGATTTTTTTTTTCACTTTTTTTGAGACAAGGTCTTACTATGGTAACCTTGACTGGCCTAGAAATCACTATGTAGACCAGGCTGCCCTCAAACTCACACACACCTGCCTCTGTCTCTGCTAGGATTAAAGGCAGGCACCACCACTTCTGTGTTTCAAAACAGGGTGTCTTGCTGAATCTGGCCGGGCCAGCAAACCCTAACGCTGAGATTGTAGGCACACCCATCTTTTCCTTGTGAGTTCTAGAGATCAGACTCAGGACATGATGCTTGCATAGCAAGAGCTTTACCCACTGAGCCCTCCCTAGAATGTTCCGAGGTAGATTGTCACAGTTTGGTAAAGTGAGGCAAACAGAGTCGAAGGCACTTGTTCAAGACTTGGGTAGAAGACAGCCTTGGAACCCAATCCCAGCTCTTGGTCTCCTCAGAACGTAGCAAGTTTCTGCACCCCTCCCCCTAAACCTCGGTTTCCCCCATCCCCAAAAGGAGACTGGAAGGCCCCTCATAGAGTAAAGGAATGAAATAGGCTATCATACCTGACACTTTCAGCAGGTAGCACAGGTAGGTGCTGAGCTACCAGTCTTGATGAGGACTGAATAGTCCCTGGACACTCCCCACGAGCTGGGTCTTGGAGGTAGTTAGGCCAGCCAGAGGAAGTGTATGCAGGGGATTCCCAGGAGTCTTCTGTGGAAGTACAGATGGTGCAAGCCTAACTCTAAAAGAGCCTGAAGTCAGGGGCCCTGAGGACACAGACATCCCTCCCACCCTCGGGAGGGGGAAGGGGGGGACAACCCACTCACCGCAGTGGGTGGTCTCCCTGGCCCAAGCAGCTTTTCCTGTGATTCAGGGAGAAGTTGCTGTTGGCCCTGGGCTGCAGCAGAGACTCACACTGTCACTCATACCACACGTCTGTCGCCCTGGCTCTTCTAACAGTTTAGTAGAGAGCTGGCAGTGGGCACACTTGGCAGTTTGGAACAGTATTTCCTGTGTGCATGGTGAGGTTATATGGTGTGTAAGCATAGGCACCAGCCACCATTTGGACACCATTTGGGGGGTGGTGCATGCATCTTACCCTGCATCTTACCCGGCATGTGCAATGTACCACCCCTGGACTCACTCTGGGATCCCTGGGTGCATGTGTGTAGCATGTGCTTGTGTCCACGTGTGTGACTGCTTGTCAAACAAACTCTCTGGAGCTGGGCTCTGCAGGAAGGGTCAGACAGCAGTCTGAGACACTTTTCATGTGTCAGGAAAGCCAGACTCCCCTTTCAGGAAGCCTTCCCAAGGAAAATAAACCAGCTGAGCTCCTGGGGCAGACCGGAGAGGGCTGTGGCTACGAAGGAGAGGAGGTGCTGAGCTGAGGAGGCCACAAAGGAAGGTGGTCAAACGATACCCTTTGACCCTTTGACCTCCCCCTCCCTGTAGCTGCCTGCCCCACCTCATTCTCTTCCCTTCGCTGTGCCCTTTGTCCTCTTTCTCCACACTAGAGTCTTTGATTTGTGTTAGTTTTTTGAGATATGGTCTTACTATGTAGACCAGGCTGGCCTCAAACTCCCAATCCTTCTGCCTCAGTTTCCCAAATCCTGAGATTACAGTCATGTGCCACTGTGCCCAAATATTTATTTATTTATTTATTTATTTGCAACTTTCATCCTTTGGTGCCAGGTCAGTCACAAACCCTGGCTATTGACTCCAAATCTAGAGTTCTGTGATACAGTGATTAGCTAACTGATAGTGTCGATTATCATGTGTTTATTAAGTGACTCATTACTGCTAGACTTGGAGCTTGTCTCTCAAAGTACAATTGTTGGCAAATAAGCAGAAGAAACAGGTGGACTGTGCCTCACAGACCTTTCGGACTGACAGGGTAGTCAGAAACCAACCCAAAGCCACACACAGAAATGGGAAGTTGAAACAATGGGCCGGGGAGGTGGCCGAGCAGGTACAGACCATTAACACCAGTGGGACAATAGGAGAGCGATCCCAGGATCCACGTGGTAGAGGAGAGAACCACATCTCACAAGTTGTCCTGTGATGTCCAAACATGGTTTAGGACAGACAGACAGACAGACAGACACACACACACACACACACACTAAATAAACAAACAAATAAATAAAAATAAAGTAATTTTAAAATGTAAGGACTGCAGACAGTTATGTGTATCTGAGAATCTTTGATGGGGTCTGGAGAGGTGGCTCATCAGTTAAGAGCACTGGCTGCTCTTCTAAAGGACTAAGGCTCAGTTCCCGACACCCCACAAGGCAGCTCACACCCATCCTTAACTCCAGTTTCAGGGGATGCGATGCCTCCTTCCAGCCCCCATGAGCATTGCACCTGGTAGACACACAAAACAAGCATTCATACATACTAAGTAAAAATAAGTAAAATCTTTTTAAAAGAGAGAAACTTTAATGGAATTAATGTAGTCAAGGGGAAAGCCAGGTGTAGTGTGGCACACGCCTTTAATCCCAGCACTTAGGAGGCAGAGGCAGGTGGATCTCTGTGAGTTCAAGGCCATCTGGGGCTACAGGGAGACCCTGTCTCAAAAAAAAATATATATATATATATATGTGTGTGTGTGTGTGTGTGTGTGTGTGTGTGTGTGTTCAAGAGGATAGGAAAGATTCTCCAAGGAAGTAATTAACCTAGGCTTGAAGGTTACTTAAGATCAAAGAAAAGAGCACAAGTTGCAGTGAGGGAGAGTATGATAAATAGAACAGCCAGAGAAAAGTCCCGAGGTCAGAAGGAGCGAGGTTCATGGGTGGAACTGCAGCGAGGCTTGTGTCATCAAAACAGGCAGCTGGCTGAGGTTGGAGCAGAAACCTGCCGAGCTCCTGGGCTCTCCTGGGCTCTCCTGGGCTCTCCTGGGCTGGATCAAGGTCCACTCACCTTTCTCTTTCTTTTTAAATTTTTAATTCTTAAATTTTATGTTTTGTCTACATAACATGTATGTGTACCACATGTCCGCCTGGTGCCTGAGGAAGCCAGAAGAGGGCATCAGATCCCCTGGAACAGGAGGTACAGGCAGTTGTGGGCTGCCATATGGGTACTGGGAACAGAACTCAGTTCCTCTACAAGAGCAGCCAGCACTCTTAACTGTGGAACCATCTCTCTAGACTCTACTGAGCACTTTTTAATCAGTACTGTGAGGATCAAACCCAAGGCCTCAGAATGCTAGGTAAGCACTCTATCACTGAGCTACATAACCAGCCCCATCATGTTTCTTCTTTTTTTTCATCATCATGTTTCTTCTTAAGAGACAGGGTTTCACTATGCTGTTGTTCAGGTTGGCCCTGAACTCTGGGGTCTAAAATCTTTTGCCTCAATCTCCCAATTAGCTGGGACAATTACAGGTGCATAAAACCACACCCATGTGTGGGAATCATTTATTTTGATAAAAAGTCAGGGTTTTTGTTTTTGTTGTTTTTTTCTTCAGGACTGGGGATTAAACTTAGGGTCTCACATATGCTAGACATGTATACATGAGCTACACTTCCAGCTTCCAGTGTGTGTGTGTGTGTGTGTGTGTGTGTGTGTGTGTATGGTAATGTTTTGAAAGAGAGACTCATTATGTAGCCCTAAATGTGCTGGTACTCACTGTGTAGACTAGGCTGGCCTTGAACTTTCTTTTTTTTTTGTCTTTTCGAGACAGGGTCTCCCTGTAGCCCCAGCTGGCCTGGAACTCACTCTGTAGACCAGGCTGGCCTTGAACTCACAAAGATCCGCCTGTCTCTGCCTACCAAGTGCTGGGATTAAAGGCGTACGCCACCACACCTGGCTTACAGATGGTTCTTAGCCGCCACGTGGGTGCTGGGAATCGAACTTGGGTCCTCTGCATGAGCAGTCGGCACTCTTAACCACGCTGAGCCATCTTTCCAGGCCTGAAGTCATAAATTTTTAAATGCTTTGTGTTTTTTACCACAACATTCTTCATACTTGCTGGAAAAACAACAGGACACAGACCTGGGAGACACTGGAAAACTGAACAGCCATAGAAGATACTTGGTCCATTTACAAATCCCCAGGATCCTCATAGATTGAAGGTCATTGTGCTAGGAAAGAGAAAGAAGGGGAAGCAATCACCCAATTATGTTGCAAGGACCTGGGTCCTGTAGAAGCCACTGGGCTGAGCCCAGTTCCAAACCCTCCCCACTTGGATGGGCTCCTGTGGGGTCTTGACCCAGGCCCTCTGCCACCACCAAAGCCATGTGATGGTCTCTAACAGCTGGTGTGGCTTGTGCTTGGGAAGGGTGAAAACAGGCAGGCAGGGGCTGGGAGGGGCGTGAGACAGCTGAACAGGGAGGCCTGGAGGAGGAGGATGCTTTAAGTATGGCCTGTGGACCCCAGTAGCAGAAGTAGTAGCTGAGAACCTGTGGAAATTCAGACTCTCAGGATCACCCCAGACATAATAAATCAAAATCCTAAATTGAGGCAATGGATGAGCAGGTGGGTAAGAGGCATTATCCTTTAACAAGCCATCAAGGATGGTGAAGGTGACAGCACGTGCTTGTAATCCCATCACCTGGGAGGTGGAGGCAAGAGGTCATCCTCAGCTACATAGTGAATTGAGGCCAACCTGCGTTACAGGAGACCCTATCTCAGAAACAAGCCACCCAGGCAATGTCCCAGCCTGGCACAGGGCTATACAGGCAAAGGTTAGTAGAAAGTGTGCCAGGATAAACCCATGAAGAGAGGGGTAGAGGGTTGGAGAGTGGTTAAGAGCACTTGCTGCTCTTCCAGGGTACCTGAGCTCAGTTTCCAGAATCTATAGGTTGTAGCTCCAGCTCCAGGGAAACTGAGAACCTCGTTTAGCCCTGGTGGCTACAGGCACACATGTGGCATTCACATACATAGACACATAAATAAAAACAAAATGGAAAAAAAATTTTTTTTTTGGTCTTGTTGAGACAGGGTCTCCCTGTAGCTCCAGCTGTCCTGGAACTCGCTATGTAGACCAGGCTGGCCTTGAACTCACAAAGATCCTGCGTACCTCTGCCTCCCAAGTGCTAGGATTAGAGGCGTGAGCCACCATGCCTGGCTTACAAAATGAAATTTTTTTAAAATATTTTTTTTTATTTTTTATTTATTTTTGTATGTGTATGNAAGGAACTTACAAAAGGAAGAGTTTATTTGAGCTTACGATTGGCGGTTCCAGGGAATTAGAGTCCATTGTGGCAGGAGGCGTGGTGGCTGGATCTGGAGCAGCAAACCAAGGGTCACATCTTGCAAAGAGCACAGGAAACAGAGAGGAAGCAACTGCAGACCACGAGGCTTGTTAAAACTCACCAAGCCTGCCCCCAGTGACACACTTCCTCCAGCACGGCCACACCTTCTAAGACCTCCAAAAACAGCGCCACCAACTGGAGACAAATGTCTGAATACCTAGAGCCTATGGGGGACACTCATCCAAACCACCACAATGACCAATACAGAAAAAATGAAAACCTGAATCTTTTTTTTTAAATAATGGCAAGCATGGAGGTTACACCTTTTTTTAAAATTTATTTATTCTTGTGTGTGTGTGAATGTACTGTCTGCATGTAAGTTTGTGCACCTGTGTCGTGCAATGCTGTGGAGGTCAGAAGAGGGTGTCTGATTCCCCTGGAACTGGAGTTAAAGAAGGTTCTCAGCCGCCATGTGGGTGCTGCGGATCAAGCCCGGGTTCTCTGCAAGAGCAGTCACTGCTCTTAACCACTAGGCCATCTCTCCAGCTCCGAAAACCCCGAAAATCTTACTATGAGTAAGTCATTGGATCAATGTAAACTGGGGCATCATTCTGCAAACAATTGGCCTGGATGTACAGCAATATTCATATACTCAGGAGGCTGAGGCAGGAGGATCTCTGCAAGTTAAAGACCAATCTGGGCTAACAAGATCTTGTATCAATATAAAAGTCAACATTACTAAAAAACAGAGAGACTTGAGACTGGAGAGATGGTTCAGCAGTTAAGAGCAACTACTGCTCTTGCAGAAGACCCGGGTTCAATCCCCAGCTCCACATGGTGGCTAAGAATCATCTTTGACTCCAGTCCCAGGGGAATCCAATGCCCTCTTCTGACCTCCGAGGCAATGCACGACACAGGAGCACAGACCTACATGCAGACAGGACAGTCATATATAAACAAAAAAAAATAAAAAAAAAAAAAAAAGAAAGGAAAAGAAAAGAAAAAGGTCCTCTATATTACCTGCTCTATCTCTCCAGCACCACAGTGATTTTCAGCTGTTTCTTTTTTTTTTCTTCAGCTGTTTCTGCTCTCTGTCTTTTTTTTCTCTCTGTCTCCTGTCTCTCTGTCTCTCTCTCCATTGTTGTTGTCATCATCCTTACCTAGGTTTCAAGTAACCTAGGCTTGCATTAAGCTCACTAAGTAAATGAGGCTGGCCTCGAACGCCTGACACTCCTGCTTCCACCTCCCAAGTGCTGGGATCATAAGTGTGTATACTACCATGCCTGGCTGTCACGCAAGCTTTCTGAATGGAACGAGAGAGAGAGAGAGAGAGAGGGAGAGAGAGAGAGAGAGAGAGAGAGAGAGAGAGAGAGAGAGAGAGAGAGAACATGGCTTCCTAAGGCCCTGCCCTGTTCTGCTCTCTCCCAGTCTCTGTCTATCCTCTTCTCCAGGATGGGTAAAGAGCCCTCATCCCAGCCTTGGGAGGGGCCAGGGGAAGCATCTCAGGAGGGGTATCAGGGCCTGTTTTCTGGCCAACCCAGCTGCCCTTCCAATCCACACACCACCCCCTGCTCCTCAACAACAAGCACACCCACCCAACAGCTGCAGGAACCACCCAGCCTGGCCCAGCTTGCCCCAATGTCCCCAAGCTCGAGGGAAGTGGAGTTCAACTTGTTCTTCCATGATGGCCTCTCCCACACCTCCCCAAGGGACACAGACCCACCACAGCCTGAACCATGATGTCTTCTGAGTCCTCTGCTTTCCTGCACATGTCCCCTACTAGAGGGTACTGAGGAGGCTGCCCAAGGTCAGGTTCTCCTCTTAAAACCCCAACCTGTGCCCGGAGCCATAGTCAGCAGCATCTCCTTGGGTCACAGTCCAGTCCCACTGTGTACCACCCACACCGTGGGTGGGACCTCATTACCACACAGGCCAAACAGCTGGCTGGACCACCTGCCTCAGGAGAGACCAAATGGAGGCAAGACTAAGGTCAGCCATGGGGGAGGCTCTGCAGGAGAGGAAGTGGGGGCGAGTGGGCTGGCCAGGAAGTCCAAGACATTCTAGCTGGAAGGGACCTCAGGGCACAATGAGTGCCATCCTAACATGTTATAAGCTCAGAGAGGTTGTGCCTTGCCCAGTGTCACACAACAAACTGGTATCAAAGCACAGCACAAACCTAATCCCCCAACCCAATGGCTCTTTCCGCTGCCCTCTCCAGGGACAGGCCCTGTCTAGCATGGGGCTACTCTTCTGTGTCACTTTAGTACATGGCATCTTCTTCTAGGGTATATTCTTTGGTTAACTTTGTTTCTCTCACCTTATCACTCATTCCTCTACTCCTGGCTGCCCCATAACTGACAACTGAGGTTCCTATGTCCTCACTGTACTCTGTAAAACCTGTCACATCTCCAACCAGGGACTGGAGCCTGATGCAAGGTGGCAATACCAGAAAGGTTCAAGGATGACCTCTAGGAGATTTTGGGAAGTCTGGTGGCTCGGACCCTGTTTGGGGAGCAGAGAGAGAGCCACCACAATCAGGCTAGAGAAAGGTTAGCTTTGATGGATGGGATTTACAGAACTGAAGTCTTGACCCTCATGGGAGTTGAAGAGGAAGAGGAGAGCCAGCCGAAGGGCATGCTGGGGAAAGCCAGCTGTCCCTGTGCAGCTCTTGAGAGGACCATCTGCCTTAGCCACCCCTGAGGTCTTTGCCATGGCTACAGCCGCAGAGGTTCTCCTCCTCTCGTTGCCATTGGACTCTGTAATTCAGAATGTCTCCAGCATTGATGGGGTCCCTTCAAAACCTCAAATACTGTCTCAGGAGAGCTGGGGGGGGGGGCAAGAACCATAGAGCACCAAGGGTGACTGCTGCCGCGACAAAAATAATTGAAATCTTGGTGGTAGGCAAGGAATGGGGACCACTGTCAGAATTCCCCACTCAGGCCCCAAATGCCACGCAGGTGTTCCTTGTCTAAGGAATACTTGGGTCCCAGACTATGTGGACAAGGGATTAATATCTGGACTGCCTATTGTTGAAAATTGGGGTGGTAAGAGGCCCACAAGATTCTAGAGGTTTAATTCCTCCCTTGAGGGAGCCTCAGTCTTTTTTTTTTTAATTTTTTAAAAAAATTTATTTATTTTATGTGTGTGAATGTACTGTCTGCATGCAGGTTTGTGCACCCATGTCGTGCAGTGCCGCAGAGGTCAGAAGAGGGTGTCAGATTCCCCTGGAACTGGAGTTCTCCTGGAATTGGAGTTACAGACGGTTCTCGGCCGCCATGTGGGTGCTGGGGATCGAACCCGGGTCCTCTGCAAGAGCAGTCGGCGCTCTTAACCGCTAGGCTATCTCTCCAGCCCCGAGCCTCAGTCTTTAAAGCTCCTCTTTCGAAGGGAAATCCCATATGTTCTTTTTAAAAAACAAAAACAAAAAACTTATTTTTAGGGCCAGGCAGGGTGGCACACGCATTTAATCCCAGCACTCGGGAGGCAGAGGCAGGTGGATCTCTGTGAGTTCAAAGCCAGCTTATTCTACAGAATGAGCTCCAGGCCAGCTGGGACTAAAAGGAGACCATGTCTCAAAAATACCCCCCCCAAAATATATATATATACTTATTTTTATGTATTTTACCTTCATGTATGTAAGCGCACCCATGTATGTAATACCCAAAGAGGGTATCATTGGATCGCTTGGAACTGGAGTTAAAGAAGGTTGTTAGCCATCACTTCTGTACTGGGAACTGAACCTGGGTCCTCTGTAAGAACAGCCAATGCTTTTAACCACTGAGCCATCTCTCCAACTCTGCTGTATGTCCTTTAGGCAGATACATTGCAGCCTCTGTCCTGGGGATGCCCTGCCCCTTTCTCTCCAAATGGGGACACAGAACATGTGCATATGCACCCATACACACAGAGAGATGCACACTGGTGTATGTGTGTGTGCTCCTGAGACACAAAGCATTCTATAATATACATGGTATGAATGTGAGATAAGCCAATGAGCTGCCCGTAGTTCCCCTCGGCTGGAGTTGTGACCAAGTTCACTGAGTGCAGTAAGTACCCGTGGGGACCTTAATACTGTCCCTGGGCATCTGCCCTGCTGCCTTCTGCACTGTGCTGGGACTTTTGGGGTACAGGGCGCCTTCCCAGATGTCATCCCACAAACACTGAAGTAAAGCTGATATGTGTGCCTTCTCTGCACCCTCCACAGCACCAGGCTCAAACCTAACAAAACACTTTTTCCCACATAAATACTATGTGTGTAACTAACCCACCCCACACAATCAAGTATGGGCTGCATAGTGTCCAGTGGCCTCCATAAACACAGAGTGACAAACAGTTACCATTAAAGTTTGCTGGATGGATGGATGCAAAACCCGCAATGAGCATAATTAGGGTAAGGATCCTACCCAAAGCTTCGGACAGCTGGGGATAGAACTAGTGATCAAGTGCTTAGCATGCCCCTAATCCACCAAGACAATGAGATCGGTATGGTAAACCTTACTCCAATTAGCAGATAAGGGAAAGAAGGCTCAGAGGGCCCAGGTCCCACGGCTAGCCTCTAGAGATGGAACACCATGCCTGGTCTTTTGGCGTCTGTTCCTTTCATTTCCACCACCCTCTGTACCACACCTTTCAGCAGTGCCCACAACCCACACCCAGGAGCACTGTGCATGGCTGGGCAGATCACACACTGCACAAACCTTGCATAGACTCCCTACACCAGAGACTGAGCCCCTAGGGTTTCCCCAGGACTGGAAGCAGGACGTTACCTTCTTGGCTGTGCGCACACACGCTGCCTCCAGACTCTACCCTAAGTTTCTTTGTGAACAAAACACTTGGGACATGAATTCAAACTCAGAGTGCCAGCCAGTAGGAAAGAACTTCTGAGAAGCAAGATCCCATCTCAGGAGTGTGTAGGATGCCTCTCAGGACCTATGGTGCCTCCTGCCTCTCCGGGTAAGAGCATTTCCGTCAAGAGCCAAGAGCCCTTCACAAGTGCCCACATCCCTAGGTCTATCTCCAGACAACTGTGGGTACAGTATGGTGTGTGTGTGTGTGGGGGGGGGTACAGATCTCCAAATCTCCTGAGACTCAATCAAGCAGGGGGCTGAGGGCTGCGGTCCACTTCTCCCAACAAAAGGCCCCCTCCACTCATGAGCCAGCAAAGCCCCCTCCCCCTTCACTCGTGTGCAGGGCCCTGGCCCCTCCCGGGGAACAAGGCTGGGATTAATAAACGGCCCGGCTCCCTCCCCTAATGGGCTCCAGCTGCACAAACATTCCCAGAATTCAGAGCCGGCTCTGTCTGGGGCGGCCCAGGCCTCAGCCCCAGCATTCCTGACCCCCCTCCCCCAAAGCCTGGGACAGCTGCAACGGAACTCGGCAACTGGCTGGGGATCGAATCCCAATTCAGCTTTTCTAGAGGTGGGGGCACTGGAATGGCTGGGGGTGGGGGTGGGGTGAGGAGAGAGGGGAAGGGAAGAGGGAGGGAACTTTAAAGGACATCGGAGTTCCTGCCCACCTGCCCCTCCCCCTGCAGGGCTCCTCTTCCCCCAGTGCCGAGCACACTCTTGGCCGGAGGTACCAGAGGCCCCCTCCGTGTTACCTAATTTGTCTCACCAGGCAGTGCCCTTGGCTGGCACAGCCCAGAAGGAGGTAACAGGCAGGACTGAGAGAAAAGATAAGCATCTGCTCTGGTGTTTAAAGAGATCCTGCTGTGTCTCCTCAGGCCCTGTGGCCTGGTAGAAACTTGTACAAACAGGTTCTTATCTAGAAGGAAGAGGCTGAGGATGCAGCTTAGTGAAGTGCTTGCCTAGCATGCTGAGGGCCCTGGGTTTGATGCCCTCCTCCCTATACCACAAAAAAGGGGAGAAGGGAGGTGGTCCAGGGAAGAAGGAGGTGCCTTTGGGGACCCAGTCACAAGAGTCCCAAGTGGACACAGGTACACTTCTGTTGATGACAACTCTAGATTGATTCTTTGCCTGCTTTGGATTCAGGTCAGAAAGAGGTCAGTCATCTGTCCTTGGTCTGCTGTCTCCAGTTAGGTCAGCTGTAGACTCAGGGGCTAAGGCCAGGTGAGGGTCTGGAGACCTGAGTTTATGCCAGGGTCCATCTGGCGTGGAGGGTGGGTCTGGTAGACCATACAGGGACTCTAATGGAAATATGAATATGATGAGACTTTCTGTGGGTGAGTTGCAGGATCCCAGCCTGAGTCGATGGGCATCAGGGGAATCAGTGCTGTCCAGAAGTAATGAATTGTCTGTGTTCCGCAGATATTCCGGAAGTGCAGAAGTGCCTTGCTAGGGCCACACTCACTGGGAAGGTCTCCCTGTTGGCCACCTCCTGCCCCAAGATGGAAGAGTCCCTGCCACTGAGCATGTACTGAGCCCAGAAAGGATGGGAAGTGAAGGGAGGGGGAGGGGGAGTGTGCTTGGAAAGGGCTGTGAGATCACACAGGGTACCACCTTGGAGGTCAGAAATGGGTCTAGCCTCAGCTCAGTCAGGATGCACACCATTTCCCTGACTTCAATCTCAGTCTCCTCACTTTAAATTTGGGAAGGTTGGACTAAGAGTCTCTCCTGAGTCTCATCTTTGACTCCACCGTGACAAGAGTTGGGTTGGGGGAGACATAAGAAAGATCCTCCTTGGGGCTGGAGAGATAGCCTAGTGGTTAAGAGCATTGACTGCTCTTACAGAGGACCTGGGTTCGATCCCCAGCACCCACATGGCGGCTAAGAACTGTCTGTAACTCCAATTCCAGGAGAACTCCAGTTCTAGGGGAATCCGAGACTCTCTTCTGAACTCCGTGGCATTGCACCTGCATGCAGACAGTACATTCATATAAATAAATAAATAAATAAATAAATAAATAAATAAATAAATAAGAAAGATCCTCCATCCTCTCAGGTCTGTATGAAATAAGTCTATTGCCGGGCATGGTGGTGCACGCCTTTAATCCTAGCACTTGGGAGGCAGAGGCAGGTGGATCTTTGTGAGTTCAAGGTCAGCCTGGTCTACAAAGTGAGTTCCAGGACAGCTGGGGCTACAGGGAGACCCTGCTCAAAAAGACAAAAAAAAAAAAAAAAGAAATAGGACTATGAATGAGCCACCAAAGGGAGTCAGGGTGTTGTGTGGAGGTTCCCTAGGTATCCCTAGTCCTGGGAAGAAATTCAGAGGCAGGGATGGGATCTCTTCTCAGGGGAACCCCAGCCTATATGGAGATCATGGATCCCCCAACATGGGCAAGAAAAAGACTGATTGTCCCAACTGGCTGAGCTATCAGCAGTCCTGGGTTAGAAGAGGGGAGGGTCATTGAGCCAAAGAACCTGGAGTTATCACCCTCTCCTTCAGGTATAAACAACAGGCATAGTCACTACTCAGACCTCTGGAATGCATCTTTGTTCATCAACCACATAGCCCTGCATCTCCCTTTATCTTCCTTGTAGGCCTAGCCATTTCTCCATGAAGGCACAGAAGGATGGCTCTGTCAAGCCCTTAAGTCATCATTGCTGCATAACTCTGCCCACACCCCACCCCAGGTCCTTAAAAAAAGAGTTTTGGTGCCAGGAGTGGTGGCTCACACCTTTAATCCATGCACTTAGGAGGCAGAGGCAGGTGGATCTTTGTAAGTTCAAGGCCAGCCTGGTCTACGAGTAGTGAGTTTCAGGACAGCCAGAGCTACAGGGAGACCCTGTCTCAAAAAGACCCCCCCCCAAAAAAAAAAGAGTTTTGGTGGGGACATGAACTCAGTAACTGGACCCCATTTAGGACTCTGTCAAGTGAGCCTCACTTACCTGTGTATCTCTGGCATTTAGTTAACAGCTATCAGTATGTAACCCTGAGTTAGACACATGAATACAAGCTGGACATGGGGGCACATACCTTTAATCCCAGCATTTAGGAGGCAGAGGCAGGCAGGTCTTTGTTAGATGGTAGTCTACATAGCAAGTTCCAGGCCAGCCAGGACTACATAGTGAGACCCTGTCTTAAAACAAGCAAACATGGGGCTAGAGAGATGGCCTAGGGGTTAAGAGTGCCCACCTCTCTTGCAGAGGACCCGGGTTCAATCTCCAGCACCCACATGGCAGCTGAGAACCGTCTTTAACTCCAGTTCCAGGGGAATCTGATGCCCTCTTCTGACCTCTGCGGCGTTGCACGACACGGGTGCACCAACCTACATGCAGACAGTACATTCATACACATACAAAAATAATAAAAATTTAAAAAAATAAAACAAGCAAATAAAAGAAACAGGAAAACAAAGAAAAAGCACATCCCCAGGAGTATAAGGTCAGAGAAAAGAAAATTATTTTCTCTAAACTGAAGGTGGATTGGAAACAAGCCTAGGCTGACCCAAGTCACCAGTAATCACCATCCAATTGGATTGCAGAGCTGTTTATGGGACACAAGAGAAACAACAGACCAAGATGCTTGAACCTCCTGGGTGGAAGCTCTGTACTACAAGATGCAGAAGTATACAGGGACCTTGAGGGTAGATGTGGCCTCTCTTCCCCTCCTTTTCCCTCTTTCAGTTATCCATTGAGTGACAGTCCACCCCAAAACTGAGCAGCCTTAAACAATAGTTTTTTTGTTTGTTTGTTTTTTTTTTGGTCTTTTCGAGACAGGGTCTCCCTATAGTCCCGGCTGTCCTGGAACTCACTCTGTAGACCAGGCTGGCCTTGAACTCACAATGATCCACCTGACTCTTGCCTCCAAAGTGCTAGGATTAAAGGCGTGTGCCACCATGCCCGGCAACAATAGTTTTTTTTTTTTTTATGTGTATGAATGTACTGTCTGCATGTAGGTTTGTGCACCCGTGTCGTGCAATGCTGCAGAGGTCAGAAGAGGGCGTCGGATTCCCCTGGAACTGGAGTTAAAGATGGTTTTCAGCCGCTATGTGGGTGCTGGAGATCGAACCTGGGTCCTCTGCAAGAGCAGTTGGTGTGGTGTTCTTAGCTGCTCAGCTATCTTTTCAGTCCCCTAAACAATAGTTTTTTTAATATCTTCTTTTTTATGTTTTTTTTTGTTTTGTTTTGTCTTGTTTTTGAGACAGGGTCTCCCTTTAACCCCAGCTGGCATGAAACTCACTGTGTAGACCAGACTGGCCTTGAACTCACAGAGATCCATCTGCCTCTCTGCCTCCCGAGTGCTGGGATTAAAGGCTGGTGCCACCACGCCCTGCGTTTTATGTATTATTTTTATTTTATGTGTATGAGCATATTACCTGCATGAATATAAGTGCACCCATGTCGTGTAATGCCTGTGGAGGTCAGAAGAGGGTGTTGGTGTCCCCTAGAACTGAAGTTAGGGATGGTCGTTAGCTGCCATGTGAGTGCTGGGAACCAAACCCCAGTCCTCTGCAAGAGTAATCAGTACACTTAACTGCTGAGCCATCTCTCTAGCCCCCATGTTAGTTGTTGTTGTTGTTGTTTTGTGTTGTTTTTTTTTCTTTTAAGTCTTGTTAAGACAGAGTCTCAGTATGTAGCTTTAGCTGACCTGGAACTCACTATGTAGACCAGGCTGGCCTCATACAGAGATTGCCTGCCTCTGCCTCCTGAGTGCTAGAATTAAAGGCGTGTTCCATCACACCAGAATGCAATAGCAGTGTTTAGGTTGCTTACAATTCTGCAACCTGAGTGGAGTACACCGTGGACAGCTGGCCACAGGACCATTTGGTGTCTCTGGTCGGCTCATCTGATTCTGGGCTCCAAGATGTCATCACTCATATGTTGGAGACTTCTGCTGGGGTGGCTGAACTAGGTGGGCACCTGGACTTCCCTTTCCCTTCATAGTGTCTTTGTCCAGCATGTCTGTCCCTGTGTCGTTTGCTGCTGCTATTTTTACAATGCTGAGGATGAACCTCAGGGTCTCCTGTAGTTGGTGAGCACTCTGCCACCGAGCACATCCTCAGTCCGCTCCTCTTTCTCTGTAGCCTTCCCCTCCTCTAGGGCAATTAGACTTCTCTATATGATGACTGGCTTCCAAGAGGACAAAAGTGGAAGTGCCTAGTCCTCTTAAGACCTAGACCTGAACTGCCAAGGTATTAATTTCACTCCATGTTATTAGTCAAAGCAAGTCACAAGGCCACCTAAGATTTAGGGTGAGGAACAGTAGACTAAAGGAGAATGCATTGGCAGTGGTATCTTTACTAACAGTTCTGCTTCCCCTCAGCTTACTACAGATGGTACTGTCCTCCCTGAGTAAGGCTTTCTCTCCATACTGTACATCAGTCAGTTCCCAAGTTCTGCTTGCTCCATATCTCTCTCATCACACAGTGATGTTCTCTCTCAACGTGGGCCTGTGAATCTTCATTGTCAACAGGACTGGATTTAGAATCACTGAGGCAAACCTCTGAGTATTATCTATCCCAGTGTTTCCAGAGGAAGACACATCCTGAATGTGGGTGGTACAAATCCAGTGGGTTGAGGTTCTGAAAGTGAGCTGAGCACCAGGGTTGCCTCTCTCTGCTTCCTGACTGGGATGCAAGGTGACCAGCTTCACAGTCCCCTTGCCAGGCCTTCCCCACAAGGAAAGGTAGACTGTAGCCCTCTAACTGTGAACTAAAATAAGCTCTTCCTTACTTAAGTTGCTATTTCTTTTTTTTTTTTTTTTTTTTTTTTGAGACAGGGTCTCCCTATAGCCCCAGCTGGCCTGGAACTCTCTGTAGACCAGGCTGGCCTTGAACTCACAGAGATCCGCCTGCCTCTGCCTCCTGAGTGCTGGGATCAAAAGTGTGCACCACCATGCCTGGCTTAAAGTCGGTTCTTAACCGCCTTGTGGGTGCTGGGAACCAAACCCGGGTCCTCCTCAAGTGCGCTCTTAACCACTGAGCCATCTCTCCAGCCCCTTAAGTTGCTAATTTTGTCAGGTATTTTGTCACAGCAAGGAGAAAAGTAACATATACACAAGTAGCTGATGAAACAGAGTGCTAAAATGTCTCCTGTTGCAGCACTTGCTTTCCACGAGGCCAGAGTGATCATTCTAAAACCTGCACCTACTGAGAGCTGGGTGGCTGCCCCATGGGACCGATCTTTGGACTTGTATTTTATTATGTGACCTTTTTTTGCCATGTGTGTACCTTTTGTTGTGTTTTTTTTTTTTAAGATTTATCTTTCTTTTACAGATATAAATGTTTGTTTGGATGTATGTATTTGCACTGTGTATGTGCCTGGTACCCATAAGAGGTGTTGGATCCCCTGGAACTGGAGTCACAGGTGGTTGTGCACTATCACATGGTGCTGTGAACTGAAGGCAGGACTTCACCTCTCAACCTCTGAATCTTCTCTCCAGCCCCATGTGCACCTTTCTGAAGACTAAAATGTCTTAAAAAACTGACTCTGAATCAAATTTAAATAATAAATAAAATAAGCCAAATCCTCATTGTTTCCGTCTTGGATCAGAGTCCTCAGCGGCCTGATCATGGCAGTTTGGACTATGGCTTGAATCTTGAGTATCCTGCAAGGCCAATGTGTTAGAGATTTGGTCCTCAGCTTGGGGCTATTGAGAGGTGGTGGAACCCTCCAGAACAAAACAGGGTCAAGAGATCATGGCCCCAAAAGTCTGTGTGTGTGTGTGTTTGTGTGTGTGTGTGTGTCTGTGTCTGTGTCTGTGTCTTTATAGTACTGGGGATTGAGCCTAGGTCCTTGCACATGTTAGCTAGGTAAGAGTTCTGCCAATGAGTTGCATCTCTAGACCTCCTTTTATTTCGAAATTGTTTCACTAAGTTACCCAGGCCAGCTTTAAACTCCCTCTGTAGCCAAAGCAGGGTCTGAACTTGTGACTCTCCTGCCTCAGTTTACAGTATGGACCACCAGGCCCAGCTAACTTTTCTCTTCATAAGTGGATTAGCTCTGGTGTTTGTTTTAGTAACAGAAAGCTAATAAAACCAGACTCTTATAGAGCTTACAAGGCCCTTCAAAATCTTTCCCACCTGACCCTGCAGGCATTTTTCCAACTTTGACTTCTGTACTCAGTCAAGTACAACTTCTTTGAACTTCTTGCCGTTCCTTGAAAGCACCATTCTCTCTTCTGCCTTGTAGCTTTTGCACAGATGACTGATCACAACATTCTATCCATCCTTCAGGCTTCACCTGAGATATTATTTCCTCCAGGAAGTCTTCCATGCTCCATAAAGTTGGGAGTCAGCTCATCTCCAGGTTCCCACAGCACCTTTGACATCTCCGCCTCCGTGATCTTCTCACAGCCTCGCGTGGGCCTAGTCTTCATCTGAAAAAGACTCCCAAACAGGGCAGGGGCCTTCTGTTGTGTGTTCCTGCCTCTCTTGCTCCTATACAAAGGTGTTAACTACATCCTGATGGAGGGAAGAAAGCAAGCAAAGAAAGAAAAGGAGAGGGGAAGAGGAGGAAGAGATGTTGGTTCAGAGCTGCAGCAGCTTAGGAAACTAATCCTGGAACATGAAGGGGAAGCACTACCATAAGAAATCATGTGGCCAGGATTCCCCAGGTGGATGAAATCACAGACATTAGAGACATATTAGATGGGCCGATTTCTGGAAATTCTGTAACAGGCAGAATTAATAATGATTGAAGTCAAGATAGGGTTATCTAGGAACCCAGCCAATCACTGGAAGGGGACAAGAAGAGATAAAGTCTCCCGTAGTGGAAGACCTCAAGCTTGCTCTGTAGGCTTCCACCACTGAGCTAGACTCTCAGCCTCTTTATTTTCTTATTGAGATTAAAGCAGAGGAATGTGCATTAAGCATATTTTCTTTTCTTTTGAAACAATCTCACTAGATAGCCTAGGCTAGCCTTGAATGGATCCTCCTGCCTCTACTTCCCATGTGCTGAGATTACAGATATTGGCCACCATATCTGGCAGGTATATTTGAAGTGCAGATTGATATATTTTCATATACATTTATACTGCTGGAAACACTCTGAAATCAAGATGCGATGCAGGAAGCCAGGTATGAGGATGCATACTTACACTTGGGAAGCTGAGGCGGGAGGATCAGGGGTTTGATATCAGCCTGGGCTACAAAGTGAGATCCTGTCCCCCCAAAATAAAAAGGTTGGGTGTGGAGGTGCATGCCCTGAATCCCAGCACTCAGGAGGCAGAATCCAGTGGATCTCTGTGAGTTCAAGGTCTGTCTGGTATACATAGCAAATTCCAGGCCAGTCAGGGATACATAGTAAGGCCCTATCTTTTAAAAAAAAAAAATCTTCTGTGCTGGAGAGATGGCCTAGGGGTTAAGAGTGCTGACCAGGGCTGGAGAGATGGCCTAGCGGTTAAGAGCGCCGACCGCTCTTGCAGAGGACCCGGGTTCGATCCCAGCACCCACATGGCGGCCGAGAACCGTCTGAAACTCCAATTCCAGGAGAACTCCAGTTCCAGGGGAATCCGAGACCCTCTTCTGACCTCCGCGGCATTGCACGACACGGGTGCACAGATTTGCATGCAGACAGTACATTCATACACATACAAAAATAAATAAAATTAATAAAAAAAATTAAAAAAAAAAAAGTGCTGACCGCTCTTGTAGAGGACCCGGATTCGATCCCTAGCACCCACATGGTGGCTGAGAACCATCTGTAACTCCAGTTCCAGGAGAACTCCAGTTCCAGGGGAATCTGACACCCTCTTCTGACCTCCGAGGCATTGCACAACACGGGTGCACAAACCTACACACAGACAATACATTCATACACTTAATTAATTAATTAATTAATTAAAATCTTCTTGAGGGCTAAGAGCACTGACTACTCTTGTAGAGGACCCGGGTTCAGTTTCCAACACCCACATGCAGGCTAACAACTGTCCATAACTCCAGTTCCAGGGGATCCGACGCCCTCTTCTGACCTCCATGGGCACTGCATGTCACGAGTGCACTACACCTACCTACATGCAAGCAATACACTCATACACATAAAAGAATAAGCCGGGCGTGGTGGTACATGCCTTTAATCCCAGCACTTTGGTTTTTTTTTATCTGTTTGTTTTTTTTAATTTCATATGTGCATGAATGTACTGTCTGCATGTAGGTTTGTGCGCCCGTGTTGTGCAATGCTACGGAGGTCAGAAGAGGGTGTCAGGGATTCCCCCTGGAACTGGAGTCAAAGACGGTTCTCAGCCGCCATGTGGGTGCTGGGGATCGAACCCGGGTCCTTTGCAAGAGCAGTCAGAGCTCTTAACTACTAGGCCATCTCTCCAGCCCCAAATCCCAGCACTCTGGAAGGAGAGCCTGGCAGATCTCTGTGAATTCAAGGCCATCCTGGTGTACAGAGGGAGCTCCAGGCCAGCTGGGACTAAAGGGAGACCCTGTCTCAAAAAGACCCAAATTAATTAATTAATTAATTAATTAATTAATTAAAAAATAAAAATACCATATACGTTAATGGACTTGATTTCTCTGAAGTCATAATCCAGTCATATAGCTTTAAAGAGCAAAGTGTATATTGGGTAAAATTTATTTAGCAGGTACTCAACTCTGCCCAAGCTTTATCCACATAGTATAGGATATTTTATTTTAAAATTTTTTTTAATTTTATTTATTTCTGTATGTGTATGAATGCAAGTTTGTGCACCCATGTCGTGCAATGCCGCGGAGGTCAGAAGAGGGTGTCGGACTCCCCTGGAACTGGAGTTCTCCTGGAATTGGAGTTTCAGACGGTTCTCAGCCACCATGTGGGTGCTGGGGATTGAACCCAGGTCCTCTGTAAGAGCAGTCGGTGCTCTTAACCGCTAGGCCATCTCTCCAGTCCCAGTATAGGATATTTTAAGGCCTAGTGAAATGTTTAGATTAGTTAAATTTGGGTGTAGGTTTTGGTGAAAATGGTAATACATTTGAACTAACTGGGAATATAAAATCAATTGTTTTATTTATAATTTGTATTGGGTTAAGGTACACAAATGGTCTCTATATTTTTCTGAATTATACAACATCACAGTGTAACTCTTTTACTTGTAGGACAATTTAAAGGAACTAAGCTTAAATTCCCTTCCCAAATAAATAGCATACAATCAATGAGAAACAATTTGGGTAAATTTAATGAAAGCTTATGCCTTGGCTCCTGTTTATGGGTATGTGTAATACAACTTAGGCATCTATAGGTCAAAACATAAAAACCTAAAATAAAACAAAAAAAAAGAGGGAGGTGGAGGTGGGGTAGTATCCTTTCTGGGATACAAATGGAAAACTCTGTGTTTCAATCCTATTGAAATTTTCAATTTTTCTGATCTTGAAACTAACAAAGGAGAGAATTTTATGTTCCACAGGTAAAATCACCAATCTAAATGCCTGAAAACATACAACTTATGGCTGTGCAGGATGGACTCAGAAATGCCTGCAGAGAGACTGACCCATCTGAACATTAAAGAAGAGGAACCTCAGACTGCCTGAGTCACAGACACTGAGCATCTCTCTGATACTATTGGGGTTAACTGTTTATAATGGGCCCTAACGAAGTTTACCTTCCAGATACTGAGAAACCTTCCTACCTCTCCCCTATATAGAAAAAAGAAAAACGATGGTAAGAAATCATTCCCTGAACTGTAATTAGAGCCAATTGTTATAGTGGTAATTTCCTATAAAACAGGTACTAACTACCCTTTTTAATTGACTGATAGGCATAGGAACTGTGAAAGGATAATTCTCTATCTAGGACCAAATTCAATAGTAAAGTGTTTATAAGCTGTGTAATTAAGCAAAATATATACTATAGGAAAGCTCTGACATCAGCAATGAATTATTCTGCTAGGAGATGTGGCTAGGGGAGTCAACCCCCCCCAAAAAATTATAAAGGCCTTTGCCTATAAGTGGGAATATGCAAGGAGAAGGCAGTAAGTCCCTGTTGTCGAGACCTGTGTGAACATGAAAAAATGTTATGAGACGTCCACTGCTAGCATACAAATGGCCTCTGAAATGTCAGAGAGCATTACAAAGGCCACTAAGCAATACAGCAAAATATTGGTCTCCTGAGACAAGCAAGGACTCCTCCGTCAGTATCGCTACACCTCAACAGCCTGGAGTATACAGTGAACAGTGGCAGCAACAGTGTCTATATATACCCAAATCTAATTGCTCTTAGCTCTCTCCTTGGAGGAATAACTCCAGCAATGCCACAAGCTTATGTCCTCTAGTGGTTAGGAGATGTATAAGCCACAATGAGAACTTGCACCCTGGGGCTGGAGAGATGGCCCTAGCTTAAGAGCGCCGACCGCTCTTGCAGAGGACCCGGTTCGATCCCCAGCACCCACCTGGCGGCCGAGAAAGTCTGAAACTCCCAGTTCCAGGAGAACTCCAGCTCCAGGGGAATCCGAGACCCTCTTCTGACCTCCGCGGCATAGCACGACCTGGGTGCACAACTCTTGATGTAGACAGTAATTCATACACATACCGAATAAATAATAAAAAAAATTAAAAAAAAAAAAAAAGAAACTTGTCACCTGTGCTGGATAGCTTTGGTGTCAAACTTGAACAACCTGGGGTGAGGGAGCTCAGTTGGGGAATTTGCTCCACTGATTGGCCGTGTGGCCAATCTGTGGTGTATTGTCTTGATTGTTGAGCAGTGTGACAGTATAAGAAGGCAGGCTGAGCAAGCCCGTAGAGAGCAAGCCAGAGAACAGCATCCTCATGGCCTGTGCTTCAGCTCCTGCCTCCAGGTCCTGCCTGAGTTCTGCCTTGGGCTCCCTGAGTGAGAACTGGAACAGGAGAATGAAGTTAATAAACCCTTTCCTCCCCAAGTTGGTGTTGTCAAGAGTGTTTTGTCACAGCAATGAAGACAACTAGAACAGAAATTTGGTACCAGGATGAGGGGTATTGCTGTGACCGACCTGCCTTGGTGTTTTGGAGGGGGATTGTGGGAGGCGTTTGGAACTTTGGGATGGGAAGATCATTGAAGCCTAAAGATGTTGCTGTGAGAACTTGGAACAGATTTTGCTGAAAGAGTTGTAGAAGATGGAGGCCTGGCTTGTGAAGTTTCTAGTTTCAAAGGAGAGAGGTCATCAGGGACTGTGTAATCTCTGGGTTCTGGTCAGCTGGGTGTGGAGAATCAGCTGTAAGTAACAAGAGACCGAAACCTGAAGTGAAACTCTTTTTGGTACTTGGGGCAATTGATGCTGGTTTGCTGGGCTGAAAAATCAGACTGTACAGTAACAAGAGACCAGCATAACTGAGGTGAAATCTTCTGGAGAGATCTTCAAGGTCAGCACACAGAAGCTGTGACCCAGAAAGGGCCTGAGCCTCCATCTCGAGCCAGAAGCCGGACTTGGTAACGTGTAAGAGTCTCCTATATGGTTCTGGTGTTGAAATTTGAGGGGTCACAGAGAGCAGCCGAGGCTTTGCACTGTGAGAGGTCAGGAAAGACACATTGGTGGAAGTGCACCTCGGTTTCTGTGAGAGCCCCAGGATTGCGAGGGGTCATGGGAGAGAAGCTGAGGCTTTGCACCAGGAAGGTCAGAGAGACCATTGGTGAGGTGCTTGCCTCAGTTTCAGTAGCGACCCCACGCTTTTGAGATTGCCTACCCTGGGACGACCACCAGAGCAGCTGTGGTGTGAATGGAGTCGGCCTGGGCCTGCGAGATGGTGTGCCACGGACGCAGGTCGGAGAGGGGGGAGCTGCGAGACCCTTTGGAGCCCAGAAGATCGTGAGTGAATCCCAGGTTTAGCTTGAGCTACTCTGTGGACTTAGGTTTTGTTTGAGGTGCCTGATTCTTCCCTTTGAAATAAGACAGTACTTGTTTTGGATTTTACAGCAGCCCACAGTTAAGAGACTTTTAATAGACTGGACTTTTAAGTTTGGACATTTTAAGGATGTGGGGCTTTTTAGGATTACTGTCTTAGGTTTGTGATTATGTTAACATCATACCTTGGGGATGAGAACACGGAAAGTGTGGTTTAATAGTGATGTGTTTTGGTCAGCTTGACAAGGGGTCAATTGTGCTGGATAGCTTGGTGTCAACTTGACACACCTGGGTTGAGGGAGCCCAGTGGGGAATTGGCCCATTGGATTGGCCTTGGCCACATCTTGTGATATTGCTTTGATGTTGAGCAGTGACAGTTAAGAAGGCAGGCTGAGCAAGCCAGTAGAGAGGCAAGCCAGAGACAGCATCCCTCCATGGCCTGTGCTTCAGCTCCTGCCTCCAGGTTCCTGCCCTGAGTTCTTGCCTGGGCTTCCCTGATGAGAACTGTGACCCAGGAGATGTAGCTGAATAAACCTTTCCTCCCCAAGTTGGTGTGGTCAGAGTGTTTTGTCACAGCAATGGAAGACAAACTAGAACATCACCCTTTATAGAGAACACCCAGTTTGAGAATTAGCATACCATCCAAGCATTGTGTCTATGCTCACAGCTTAGCTTGCCATAATAATTAGTACTGCTTAAATGTCTGTAAATCCGATTGCTTGTGCTTTGTTAGTATGACAAAAAGGTATCACTGGAAAAGCTTTCAACCATGAAAGGAAACAACGGAACAGACTAGAGTCCAAATGACAACTCCAAAGATAGACTGTTTCTTCTCACCCCTTGCGCCCCTTTCCCAAAGCCCAGGGAAAACGTGCAGAAGAGGAGGCATGGTAGAATGTAACGGCTGAGGAGATAGGGGTGAATCTTGAGACATGACAGCATATAGTCTGACTCTAATTGATCAACCTGCTGTGCATAAAGCTTCTCCAACTGGACTATGGGAACCTGGGTTGTTCAAATTTGGACATAGATACTTGAAAAGCACCAATACCTAACTGTTATGGCAAACTGGCAACATCAACATTATCTGAAAACAACTGTGTTCTTAATTTCTAGAACCCCTTAAAAATAAACAAATAATAATAATTAAAAAATAAAAAAAATAAAAATAATAAATATTTTTTAAAAATAAGTGGCAGGCGTGGTGGTGCACACGCCTTAATCCTAGCACTCGGGAGCAGAGGCAGGCGGATCTCTGTGAGTTCAAGGCCAGCCTGGCTACATAGTGAGCTCCAGGCCAGCTGGGACTAAAGGGAGACCCTGTCTCAAAAATACTAAAAAAAAAAAAGAAAGAAAAACGACTGGCTGCTTTTTAGAGGATTGTCAAGCGCTCTCAGTCCTTACCTGCATGGCAAGGTGTGTTATAACTCCAGTTCTAAGAGATCCAGCTCCCTCTTCTAACCTCCATGAGCATTGCATACATATGGTGCACTTACGTTCATATAAGCAAAACACTCATACGCATAAAATTAAAAAAATAAGTCAAAAAAACATTAAAAGAGGCCAGGTTACAGTGGTGCACACCTTTAATCCCAGCACTTGGAGGCAGGAAGGATTCTGTGGTTCAAGGCCAGCCTGGTCCATAGAGGTAGAGGACCCTGGGGGCTACAGGAGAAGCCTGTCTCACAACGGACAAAAAAAAAAAAAGAAAAAATGGGGGTATAACTCAGTTGACAGTGTTTTTACCTTGTTGTATGCAGGAAGCCCTGTGTTTTATATCTAGCACCCCATAAACTGGACATGGTAGTTTACTCTTATAATCCTAGTACTCAGGATGTGGAGGGAGGAAGATCAGAAGTTCAAGGCCAGACCTAGCCAATTAGTGAGTTTAAATCCAGATTGAGCTAAATGACCTGGACTAAAAAAAAAAAAAAAAACAATCTAGGCAGGGGACACATTCCTTTAATCCCAGCACTCTAGAGACAGAAGCAGGCAGATCTCTGTGAGATTGGTGCTAGCCTGGTCTACATAGTAAGTTCCAGGGCAGCTGGGACTACAGGGAGACCCTGTCACAAAACAAAACAATACAAAACAAAACAAAACCAACAACAAAGACAAAAACAAATAATAATAATTATAATAATAAAATTTAAAAGAAAAAAGAAAAACGACTCCAGGAGGGCAGGGCAGGGAAGGAGAAAGGAATTACTTTTTTTTTTAAATAATTGAGTGACATTTTTAAATTTTTTATTTATTTTTTATGTGTATGAATGTGCTGTCTGCATGTAGGTTTGTGCACCCGTGTGGGGAAATGCCACAGAGGTCAAAAAAGGGTGTTGGATTCCCCTGGAACTGGAGTTAAAGACAGTTCTCAGCTGCCATGTGGGTGCTGGGGATCGAACCTGGGTCCTCTGCAAGAGCAGTCGGCACTCGGCACTCTCAACTGCTAGGCCATCTCTCCGGCCCCAGGAATCACTTCTAAGAGCACATTCGTGAGTGTTGATTCCAACCATAGACAGGATTACACAATGACTCCAACCATAGACAGGATTACACAATGACTCCAAACATAGACAGGATTACACAATGACTCCAGTACCAGGAACCATTAGAGCCAACTTGGAACTGCCTTCCACATGTAGTTATATGGTTTTCCCAGTTAAAATGACATGAGGAACAAATGGAAAAGATTTTTTTTTCATATTTCAGGACCTTGAGGTTAATATCCTGGTATTAGTAGAAGTGTTACCAGCTCTTCTTGTACAAAAAATATATATAATAAAAAAATGTATTCTTATTAAAAACAAAAACAAATGTTACCAGCTCTGATGAACATGGATGTGCATGCCTTTGTGTATACATGTGCACAACCATAAGCCCTGAGAAGAAACTACTCCTTTTGTATACATCCTTGGGGACTGACAACGATTGGAGCCAAGATTTTTGGTACGGTGACCTGGGACATGCAGAGACATGATAGTCCACAAAGGAAAGAGGTGATGACTTAGAACAGTCTGTTCTATTATCCCCAAGTCAGTAAATTAACAGTTTGATTCTGACTCAAGATGAGAGGCCATGTGCTCTAGGGCTGTTGATTCAATTTTCTTAGGCCTTCATTTATTTACTTATCTATAAAATGAAGGAGCCCAGCTGTGTGATTTCTGCTGTTGTTTTGAGACAGGGTAGTCCAGGTTGGCCTCAAACTTCCTATGTAGCCAAGGGTGACTTTGAATTTCTGATCCTCTGACTCTACCTCCAGAGTGTTGGGATTATAGGTTTGTATCACCACATCCAATTTTATGAGGTGCTGGGAATCAAATCCTGGACTTCATACAGTCTATCAACTGGGCTACATCTCCAGTCCTCTGATATGCGAACTTTACAATCTTCTTGAGGATGGAGAGATGGCTCAGCAGTTGAGAACTCTGGCTGCTCTTGCCTAGGACCTGGATTTGGTTCCCAGCACTCACATGGCAGCTAAAACCATCAATAATTCCAGTTCCAGGGCATCCAATGCCTTCTTCTGGCCTCCATTTTGGTCCACTCAGCAGGCAGGCAAAGCACTCATACACATACAATAAAAATAAATATTTTTTGCTGGGCATGGTGGTGAGTGCCTTTAATCCTAGCACTTGGGAGGCAGAGGCAGGCAGATCTCTGTGAGTTCAAGGCCAGCATGGTCTCCAGAGCGAGTTCTAGGCCAGCTGGGGTTACAGGGAGACCCAGTCTCAAAAACACCCACCAAAAAAAAAAAATTTTTTTTTAAGATCCTCTTAACTTTTCTATAGCATAAAATAGGTTTTTGTTTTGTTTGGTTTTGTTTGGTTTGGTTTGGTCTTTTCAAGACAGGGTCTCCCTGTGGCCCCAGCTGTCCTGGAACTCACTCTGTAGGCCTTGAACTCGCAAAGATCCGCCTGCCTCTGCCTCCTAATAAAATAGGGTTTTAAAAGTATAGGCTTCTCAACAAAGACCAAAAAAAAAAAAAAAAAAAAAAAAAAAAAGTATAGGCTCTGATGGGGCTGGAGAGATGGCTCTCTCCAGCGATTGAGAGTACCGACTGCTCTTGCAGAGGACCCAGGTTCGATTCCCAGCACCCACATGGTGGCTAAGAACTTTCTTTAAGCTGGCACGGTGGTGCATGCCTTTAATCCTAGCACTCACTCGGGAGGCAGAGGCAGATGGATCACTGTGAGTTCAAGGCCAGCCTGGTCTATAGAGTGAGTTCCAGGCCAGCTGGGGCTATAGGGAGACCCAGTTTCCCCCCACCCCCCAAAAAAGGGCTCTGAGCCTGAGGATGTAGCTTAATGGTAATACTCTTGCCTATTGTTTTACTTACATTTCTATTACTGTGATAAAATGTCCTGACAAAGTTGGGCATGGTACCACACACTTTTCATCCCAGCACTCAGAGACAGGCAGATCTCTATGAGTTCAAGGCCGGCCTGGTCTACATAAGGAGTTTGAGGCCAGCTGGGGCTATGGGGAGACTCTGTCTCTAAAAGATCAAAATAATAATAATGTCCTGACCAAAAAAAAATCTTACAAAAGAAAGGATTAATTTAGTTCACAATTCCAGGTTACAGTTGATCACTGCAAGGAAGCCACAGGGACAGGAAGAGTGAGACTATGAGCAACTAATGCATGCATGCTCATCCATTGCTTGACTTCTCCAGTTCAGGATGCCACCCACAGTGAGCAGCAATCTCTATCCCTAGACCTGCCCAAATGTAAGCCAGCCCATTGTAGACAATCCCTCACTGAGACTTCCCAGGTGATTCTAAGGAGGTATCAGCATGACTATTAAAGCTAACCATCACATTTACCATGTTCAAGGCCCTGGGTTTGATACTTAGCACCAAAAAAGGGGAGAAAACCCTAAAGTTGTAGTAACAATATCTGAGTCCAATCCAAGTTTAAGTATTCACCCTTATTAAACTGTTACCTTGAGAAAATAACCGAACTGCCCTGCTTCTTTAGACTCTTCTGAGTCATGAGTTAATAATAATTAGAACTCTAAGCCAAATACATAAACTTAATTATTACTATTTGTTTCAGTTTTCTGTTGCTGCATAACAAATTACTTAAGACTATGTAGCTTAGAATAATCTTTTTTAAATTTTTTTTAATATATTTTTAAAAATTTTATATGAATGTACTGTCTCAAAAAAAAAAAAAAAGAAAAAAGAAAAAAGAAGAAAGCTGGGCGCGGTGGCGCATGCTTTAATCCTAGCACTTGGGAGGACAGAGGCAGCCAGATCTTTGTGAGTTCAAGGCCACCCTGGCTACAGAGTGAGTTCCAGGACAGCTGGGGCTACGGGGAGACCTATCTCGAAAAGACCAAAAAAAAAAAAAAATGAATGTACTGTCTGCATGCAGGTCGGTGCACCCGTGTTGTGCACTGCCACGAGGTCAGAAGAGGGTCTCAGATTCCCCTAGAACTGGAGTTCTCCTGGAATTTGGAGTTTCAGACAGTTCTCAAGCCACCATGTGGGTGCTGGATCGAACCCGGATCCTCTGCAAGAGCAGTTGGCGCTCTTAACTGCTAGGCGTACTCTCCAGCCCCCAATCTTTTTTTTTTTTTTTTTTGAGGACAGGGTCTCAGTGTAACCTAGGCTGGCTTTGAACTCCTGACTCCTTTCTCCTTCCACCTCCAAATGCTGGAATTAGAGGTGTGAGACCCCCACCCCAACACATACACAGCATCCTAGTCTCTTAAAATTGCTGTGATAGGGGCTGGAGAGATGGCAGCTAGGTTAAGAGCGCGCAACCGCTTCTACAAGGACCCGGGTTCGATCCCAGCACCCACAGGGCTGCCGAGAACGTCTGAAAACTCAATTCCAGGAGAACTCCATTTCCAGGGGGAAACCGACGCCCTCTCTTCTACCTCCGCGTCATTGCATGACACGGTGCACAGCCTGCATGCAGACAGTACATTCATCACATAACAGAATAAATAAAATTAAAAAAAAATGCTATGAGTGAAACAGGACCAAAACCACTTGGTTGGGAAAGGGCTTCTTTCATCTCACACCTTCCAGATCACAGTTCCTCACAGAGGGAAGTCAGGGTAGGAACTCAGGGCAGGAAACCTGGAGGAAGGAGCGTGAGCAACACAGCAGGAGAATGTTGCTTACTGGCTGGTTCTTCTGCCTTGCTCAGCCTGCTTTCTTAAAACAACAACCTTCCCAGGGGTGGCACCCCTACAATGAGCTGGGCCCTCCAACACTATGCAACAGCCGAGAAAGTGCTGCACAGACATAGTCACAGGCCAACCCAATGGACGCACTTCCATTTCAATTTCAATTCCAATTCAATTGGAGCTTCCCTGTACCCAGGTTGTCGGTTGACAACTAAAACTGTCCAGCATACCCGGCAACATTATTATTTTATTATGTATAATTTTCTGGACCAGGAATTTATTTGGACCTGGCTCGCTGGGTCACTCTTTGTGCTATATGGTCACAAAGAAGACACCTCATGTTATTCAGCTGATCTGGAAGAGTCAAGATGATTTCATACATGTGTATGCTATGAAGGGGGGAATTGCTGAAAGTCTGGGTTCAGCTAGACCCATTAGGTTTAGAGGACCTACACATGACTTACCAGCGTGGTGGCCTCAGGGCCGTCTGACTTACAGCTCAGGAAGCTTGAACTCTAGAAGGATGCCAATGAAATCTTCTGTTCCTCTTTAAGAAGGAAATAAATGACCTCTTCTGGGCCTTAGAGAGAGGCAAGGCTTCATCTTTCTAGGGTAAGCTCATATATACACACATATGAACAGCCATGCTCCTCCAAGCACAATCACGTGGTCAGATCTGCTACTCACATAGAATGAAGTCGGCCCCAGCTCTAAGCCAGGTCTCAGGCCAGGAAAACTTGAATCCCTAGAGTTCTTTCCTAGGAAACTAATTCACTGAGCATCCCTGTTTCTACTGGTATTAATACAGTGTTGATGGGGATGGAATCAGGNTTTTTTTTTTTTTTTTGAGACAGGGTCTCATGTAACCTAGGCTGGCTTTGAACTCCTGATCTTCCTGTTTCTACCTCCCAAATGCTGGAATTAGAGGTGTGAGACCCCCACCCCAACACATACACAGCTATCCTAGTCTCTTTAAATTGCTGTGATAGGGGCTGGAGAGATGGCCTAGCGGTTAAGAGCGCCAACCGCTCTTACAGAGGACCCGGGTTCGATCCCCAGCACCCACATGGCTGCCGAGAACTGTCTGAAACTCCAATTCCAGGAGAACTCCAGTTCCAGGGGAAACCGACGCCCTCTTCTTACCTCCGCGTCATTGCATGACACGGGTGCACAGACCTGCATGCAGACAGTACATTCATACACATACAGAAATAAATAAAATTAAAAAAAAATTGCTATGATGAAAACATGGACCAAAACCAACTTGGTTGGGAAAGGGCTTCTTTCATCTCACACCTTCCAGATCACAGTTCCTCACAGAGGGAAGTCAGGGTAGGAACTCAGGGCAGGAACCTGGAGGAAGGAGCTGAAGCACACAGCACGGAGAATGTTGCTTACTGGCTGGTTCTCTGACCTGTGCTCAGCCTGCTTTCTTACACAACACAAGGCTACCTTCCCAGCGGTGGCACCGCCTACAATGAGCTGGGCCCTCCAACACTATGCAACAGCCGAGAAAGTGCTGCACAGACATAGTCACAGGCCAACCCAATGGACGCACTTCCATTTCAATTTCAATTCCAATTCAATTGAGCTTCCCTGTACCCAGGTGTGTCAGGTTGACAACTAAAACTGTCCAGCATACCCGGCAACAATTATTATTTTATTATGTATAATTTTCTGGACCAGGAATTTATTTGGACCTGGCTCGCTGGGTCACTCTTTGTGCTATATGGTCACAAAGAAGACACCTCATGTTATTCAGCTGATCTGGAAGAGTCAAGATGATTTCATACATGTGTATGCTATGAAGGGGGGAATTGCTGAAAGTCTGGGTTCAGCTAGACCCATTAGGTTTAGAGGACCTACACATGACTTACCAGCGTGGTGGCCTCAGGGCCGTCTGACTTACAGCTCAGGAAGCTTGAACTCTAGAAGGATGCCAATGAAATCTTCTGTTCCTCTTTAAGAAGGAAATAAATGACCTCTTCTGGGCCTTAGAGAGAGGCAAGGGCTTCATCTTTCTAGGGTAAGCTCATATATACACACATATGAACAGCCATGCTCCTCCAAGCACAATCACGTGGTCAGATCTGCTACTCACATAGAATGAAGTCGGCCCCAGCTCTAAGCCAGGTCTCAGGCCAGGAAAACTTGAATCCCTAGAGTTCTTTCCTAGGAAACTAATTCACTGAGCATCCCTGTTTCTACTGGTATTAATACAGTGTTGATGGGGATGGAATCAGGTCAACCACTGACCAGGCGGAGGGGCATGGATCCAAAGCCTCTTGATACCGGAGAATGGTAGCATAGTCTGTAATTCTAACATGGTAGACAGAAGCAGGCTGATCGCTATGAGTTTGAGGCTAGCATGGACGACAGAGTGAGATCCTGCCACAAAATCAAACACAAAACCTAAAAGTTTCAGAAGCCCAAGGCAATGAATGCTTGCTTCTTGCCCTCAAATGAGGAAAGTTAGTGTGAGGCAAAATTCACTTCAGCAACAATGCATTCTATCTTCTAAAAACATAGGTGCACAGACTTGCATGCAGACAGTACATTCAAACACATACAGAAATAAATAAAAATTTAAAAAACAAAACAAAAAAACACATTTCTCAGGGCTGGAGAGATGGCCTAGTGGTTAAGAGCACTGACTGCTCTTGCAGAGGACCTGGGTTCGATCCCCAGCGTCCACATGGCAGCTGAGAACCGTCTTTAACTCCAGTTCCAGGGGGAATCCGACACTCTCTTCTGACCTCCGAAGCATTGCACGACATGGGTGCACAAACCTGCATGCAGACAGTATATTCATAAACATAAAAATAAATAAAACACATTTCTCAGGCTTATAAATGCTGTACTCCCTGTGTGAAAACAGTATGTTAGAGCATTTGAAAAAGAAACTAAGCCAGGCATGATGGTTCACGCCTTCAATCCCAGCAGAGGCAGAGGCAGGTAGATCTCTGTGAGTTCAAGGCCAGCCTGATCTACATAGTGAGCTCCAGGCCAGCTGGGACTAAAAGGGAGACCTTGTCTCAAAAAGACCAAAAAGCCGGGCATGGTGGTGCACGCCTTTAATCCTAGCACTCGGGAGGCAGAAACAGGCAGATCTTTGTGAGTTCAAGGCCAGCCTGGTCTACAGAGTGAGTTCCAGGACAGCTGGGGCTACAGGGAGACCCTGTCTCAAAAAGACCCCCCCCCAAAAAAATGAGGTTTGTTAGCTTAAAGTCCTCATGCCGCAATTGAAATAGGCCATAAATGCACCTGGTTCTGCTGGAGTCAGAGTCAGCCGGGAATATTTAGACCTGGGCTTAAGCCAGCACCTTCCTGGAAGATGACTGGCTGCAGAGGCAGAGTAGGTCCAGTAGAGAATCAAGTACTCCAGGACCACACTTGAATGTGCAAACAAGTCCCTGGAATCCTGTGAAAATACAGCTTCTGATTCTGTAGGTTGAGGTCATCAGACCAAAGATTCAGCTTTTCTAACAACCACTCAAGTGATGCGTACACTGGAAAGGGTTTAAAAATAGGGGCTACTAGGGCTGTGGGGATAGTGCAGCCGTTTAAAGGCTGAGGCTAAGAACCGCAAAAATAGGGGCTACTCGATAGCTGGAATCACAGTTTGAATAATAAAAACCTATAACCTGCCATTATGATTCAAACCTTAAAGAGAGGGCTCTCTTGGTAAGCTAGGGCATGCCTTTAATCCCAGCACTCAGGAGGCAGAGCTGGGCATATCTCTGAGTTTGAGGCCAGCCTGGTCTACATAGTGAGTTTCAGGCCATTCTGGTAATCAGAACAACATAGTAAGACAGTGTCTCAAAAAAAAAGTTTTAAAAATGATCAGGAGATGATGGGGAAGACCATAAGCCAGCCTGACAAATATGAGTGAAAACTCTTTTTTAAAAAATATTTTTTATGGGGCTGGAGAGATGGCCTAGCGGTTAAGAGCCCCGACCGCTCTTACAGACCACCCGGGTTAGATCCCCAGCACCCACATGGCGGCCAAGAACCGTCTGAAACTCCAATTCCAGGAGAATTCCAGTTCCAGGGTAATCCGATACCCTCTTCTGACCTCCGCGGCGTTGCACGACACGGGTGCAAAAACTTGCATGCAGACAGTACATTCATACACATACAGAAATAAATAAAATTAATTAAAAAAATTAAAAAATATTTTTTATTAGCTGGGCGTGGTGGCAGGCGCCTTTAATCCCAGCACTCCAGGAGGTAGAGGTAGGCAGATTTCTGTGAGTTCAAGGCCAGCCTGGTCTACAGAGCAAGCTCTAGGATAGCTGGTACTAAAAGGGAGACCCTGCCTCAAAAATACCAAAAAAAAAGGAAAAAACTAAAAAAGAAAAAAAAAGATAAAAATATTTTTTATTATTTTTTATGTATATGAGTGTACTCCTTGCATGTAGGTTTGTGCACCTGTGTCATGCAGTGCTGCAGAGGTCAGAAGAGGGCGTCAGATTCCCCCGGAACTGGAGTTAAAGACGGTTCTTTTTTTTTTTTTTTTTTATTTCTTTTTTTTGGTCTTTTTGAGACAGGGTCTCCTTGTAGCCCCAGCTGTCCTGGAACTCACTCTGTAGACCAGGCTGGCCTTGAACTCACAAAGATCCGCCTGCCTCCGCCTCCAGAGTGCTAGGATTAAAGGCGTGCACCACCACGCCCAGCAAAGATAGTTCTTAGCCGCCATGTGGGTGCTGGGAATCGAACCCGGGTCCTCTGCAAGAGCAGTCGGTGCTCTTAACCACTGAACCATCTCTCCAGCCCTGGGAGACACTGTCTTAGACACACACACACACACACACACACACACACACACACACACACGCACACACACACACACCCCACAAAGAATCAGAATGTCTTTGCTCTGAGTAATTCAATGTCCTTGGTATAGCAGCTTATATAAGCTTGGTTACAGAGACTTCATAAGTGAGGAATTAGAGGTGGCTGAGAAACATCTTTAAAAGTGTTCAATGTCCCTAATAATTAAAGAAATGCAAATTAAAACCACTTTAAGATATCATCTCACTCCAATAAGACTGGCTAGGATCAAGAAAACAAATGATACCAAGTTCTGGAGAGGTTGTGGGGAAAAGGGAACATTCATCCACTGCTGGTGGGAATGTAAACTCATACAGCCACTATGGAAAGCAGTGTGGAGAAGACTTGGAATGAGCTTGCCACCTGACCAAGTCATACCACTCCTGGGTATGTACCCACAAGACTCATCTTACCACAGAGATACATGCACAACCATATTTATTGCAGCTCTCTTCACAATAGCAAAGAGCTGGAACGTATAGCCACTATGGAAAGCAGTGTGGAGAACCCTTGGAAGACTTGGAATGAGTATTAGGACCAGATCAGAAAGAGTTAATCTAGTTGAAGCCAGCCTGGTTCCCATGACTACTTAACCTCAAGAATACAGTCCAACCCTGAGTTCCTAGTTCCCACAGCTACCTGAGGTCAGGATGAACTTTCCCAACCCTGAAGCAGTGTTTCCTACCCCCTAAGAAGCCCATTCCTCTCCAAGGGGCTTCACGCTGCTAAACACAACCAATCAGCTTAAAGGTCACCACTGCTTGCGTTGTGTTTCTATAGCCTTGCAATTGTGTATGAATGATGTCACCAAATTCCTCTAGTTTGTGGGGGTTTTTTTGTCTTTAAAAGGTCTCTGTAGGGGCTGGAGAGATGACCTAGCGGTTAAGAGTGCCGACCGCTCTTGCAGAGGATCCGGGTTCGATCCCCAGCACCCACATGGCGGCTAAGAACCGTCTGTAACTCCAATTCCAGGAGAACTCCAGTTCCAGGGGAATCCGACGCCCTCTTCTGACCTCCGCAGCATTGCACGACACGGGTGCACAGACTTGCATGCAGACAGTACATTCATACACATACAGAAATAAATAAAATTAATAAAAAAAAAAAAAAAAGGTCTCTGTAACAGACAGTCAGGGTTGTGCTCATCCCTGCTCCGGTGCACAAACCTACATGCAGACAGAACATTCATACACATAAAAAATAAATTGAAAAAGAAAGATGACATCATGAATTTTGCAGGTAAATGGATGGAGCTAGAAGATATAAGTGAAGTAACATAGTCCCAGAAAAATAAATGACGAATGGTATCCCTCATCTGTGGATGATAGCACCAATTACCTAATTGTATGGCAAACTGAGCAATGTTAATGTGATCTGAAAACAACTGTGCTCTTATATTGTGAAACCCTTAAAAATAAATAAATAAATAAATAAATAAATAAATAAATAAATAAATAAATGTCCCTTGAGGTAAAGCAAGCATTCATTTCATAGTTGTTTTAAATATGAATGCTATGGAGGTACAGTGTTTGGTATAGATATAATAAACAAAGCTATTATGTTGGGGTGCACAGTTGGAAGGGATATGAATGGTGGTGTAAGAAGAGTGATTGGAGAGATGGCTCTGTGGTTAAGAGCACTGGCTGCTCTTGCAGAAAACCTGGGTTTGATTCTCAGCACCCACATGGCAGCTAACAACTATCTGTAACTCCAGTTCCAGGGGATCCAATGCCTTCTTCTGACCCCATGGGCATTGCATGACACAGATGCCCTTACATATATGCAGGCATAATATTCAGACGTATAAAAAAATTAATTAATTTTAGCCGGGTGTGGTGGCTCACGCCTTTAATCCCAGCACTCGGGAGGCAGAGGCAGGTGGATCTCTGTGACTTTGAGGCCAGCCTGGCCTACACAGTGAGTTCTAGGCCAGGTGGGACTACAGGGAGACCCTGTCTCAAAATGACCGAAAATAAATAAATAAATTAGTTAATTAATTTTAAAAAAGAAAAAAGAGAGCTGGGAGATGGCTCAGCGGTTAAGAGCACCGACTGCTCTTGCAGAGGACCCGGGTTCGATTCCTGGCACCCACATGGCAGCTAAAAACCATCTTTAACTCCAGTTCCAGGGGAATCCGATGCCCTCTTCTGACCTCTGCAGCATTGCAAGACATGGGTGCACCTACCTACTTGCAAGCAGTACACTCATACACATAAGAAATAAAAAAGAAGAGCTGGAGAGATGGCCTAGCGGTTAAGACCACCGACACTCTTGCAGAGGACCCGGGTTCGATCCCCAGCACCCACATGGCGGCCAAGAACCGTCTGAAACTCCAATTCCAGGAGAACTCCAGTTCTAGGGGAATCCGACACCCTCTTCTGACCTCCGCGGCATTGCTTGACACAGGTGCACAAACTTGCATGCAGACAGTATATTCATACACATACAGAAATAAATAAAATTAATAAAAAAAAAAGTAAAGAAGAAAAAGAAAGAAAGAAAGAAAGAAAGAAAGAAAGAAAGAAAGAAAGAAAGAAAGAAAGAAAGAGAAAAGAAAGGGAAGAAAGACAGAAACCAGAGCAAGGGGTAAGGATAGGGTAGGTGGGTAAGCCTAGGGGCCTGAGAGTTACCAGCTCTGTCTGGATGGCACTTGGCTCCCATCGAAACTAAAGCTCTTTGATGCAAAGGAATGACATTTGTCATGTTGAGAAAGCTAAGCTCAGAACTTATCAAGGGAAACTGTGAAAGACTTGGGAATAGTCAAAAAGATACTGCATGTCCCTGCATGTTTTATTGACCACTTACAACTCAGTTAACTGATAATAATGGAAGTGATTCTTCTCCACAGACGTGCGAATAGTCTGCTGGAGATGTAATTGCTATTGCCCAGTTTGGCATCTATTAAACTAACTTATTCAGCATTCTTGATGGCCTAGACATGTCTCTGTTTTACATTCTCCTTTGAACAGGTTGCAATAGCTTATTGGTTTCTTCATCAATGAATGATTTAAGTGGAAATTCTGACATGTTGGCTGCATATTTGGATGAGAATAATTACTCTGGGTGATGGGAAAAACTTTTTTAACCTTCTCATTAGCGATGAAAATTGAGTAGGAGGTTTCCAGGATTCTCTATCCAAGCTGAGCTTTGCTATGTTACGTGGTGTGTGTGCGTGTGTGTGTGTGTGTGTGTGTGTGTGTGTGTATTATATGCATGCATATATATACATGTATGTGTGCATGTACAGGTCATGTCCTCTTCTATTACCCTATTTCTTCTCCTTGAGACAAAGTCTGTCACTGACCTAAAGCTTGCTGCTTTTCTTTTTTTTTTAATTTTTTTAAAAAAATTTTATTTATTTTTGTATGTGTATAAATGTACTGTCTGCATGTAGGTTTGTGCACCCGTGTCGTGCAATGCCACAGAGGTCAGAAGAGGGTCTCGGATTCCCCTGGAACTGGAGTTCTCCTGGAATTGGAGTTACAGAGGGTTCTTAGCAGCCATGTGGGTGCTGGGGATCAAACCCGGGTCCTCTGCAAGAGCAGTCGGCGCTCTTATCCGCTAGGCTATCTCTCCAGCCCCATTTTTAAAAAAAATTTTTTTTAATAAGCTTGCTGCTTTTCAACTAGGCTGGTGGCCAGCAGCCTCCAGTGAGCCTCCTGTTTCCCTCTCATACCCAGTGCTGAGGTTATGAGCCCAGGCAGCCATGACCAGCTTTTTACCTAAGTGCTAAGGATCCAAATTCAGGGCCTCATACTTGTGCATCAAGCACTCCTACCCACTCACTGTACCATCTCCTCTCACATGCTCTTTGAAAAAAAAAGTTTTGACTTTAAATATTTAAATGTTTGTTTTCATTTTGTGTGTATGAGTGTTTGCCGTATGTGTGTTTATATGTATGTATGTATGTATGTGCACATCTGTGCAATACCTGCAGAGGTCAGAAGAGGGTGCTGAATCCCCTGGAACTGGAGATACAGACTGCTGTTAGCACCATGTGGGTGCTGGAAACTGAACCTGGGTTCCCTGCAAGAGCAGCCAGTGCTCTTAACTTCTGGGCCATCTCTCCAGCTCCCATTTTAAATATTCTTATTTATTATTTTTATTTTATGTCTATGAACACTTTGCTTGGATGTATGTGCATGCAATGCCCATGGAGGCCAGAAAAACCGTTGTTTTTGTTTTTGTTTTTGTTTTTGGGGTTTTTTTGGTCTTTTTGAGGCAGGTCTTCCTTTAGTCCCAGCTGGCCTGGAGCTTGCTATGTAGACCAGCTTGATCTTGAACTCAGAAATCCACCTGCCTCTGCCTCCTGAGTGCTGGGATTAAAGGTGTGCTCCATGATACCCGGCAGCAGATCTTAACCTGTGAGGTATCTCTCCAGTCTCTACCAAAGTTCTTAATATATGTGAATTTTTTTTTGTCTTTTTTAAAGTTAATTTTTATTGAGCGCATTTCATATAACATTTTTTTTTTTTTTGGTCTTTTCTAGACAGGGTCTCCCTGTAGCCCTGGAACTTGCTCTGTAGACCAGGCTGGCCTTAAACTCACAAAGATTCACCTGCCTCTGAGTGCTAGAATTAAAGGCGTGCACCACCACACCCAGCCATACAACATTTCTTAATCAAATTTAGACTCATTCCCCCAACCATGCCCACCCCTTGTGCCTCCCTGCCCCCTGCCAGAGCTTATGGATTCTGTCATACATGTTAAGTACTGTCTTGTATCTTTTTCTCAGTCTTCTATAACCTTTTCTATGCACAAATATATTGTTTTGGTCAGTTCTTTGAATAGGTTTTTCTCTCTTTTTTTGTTCCCTTTAATTTTATATTATTCCAAAATATGCATATATACACTCCACACATAAATCAAAATTAAAATTCTGAAAATAAACTATAGGTTAATTCCAAGATACATTTAGAGATTCACATTTTATTATTATTATTTTTACATGTATGAGTGTACTGTCTGCATATAGGTTGGTGCACCTGTGTCCTGCAATGCTGTGGAGGTCATAAGAGGGTGTTGGATTCCCCTGGAACTGGAGTTAAGGACAGTTCTTAGCCACCATGTTGTTGCTGGGAATTGAACCTGGGTCCTCTGCAAGAGCAGTCAGCACTCTTACCCACTGAGCCATCTCTCCAGCACCAGAGATTCACATTTTAACAATAAAGTTGCATGCAGGTAAAAAGAAGTATAACTTTACACTGTTTTTTTTTTTATCTTCTATTTTTTTTTTTGTCTTTTTGAGATAGGGGCTCCCTGTACCCCCAGCTGGCCTGGAACCCACTCTGTTGACCAGGCTGGCCTTGAACTCACAGAGATCCACCTGCCTCTGCCTCCCAAATGCTGGGATTAAATACCACCACGCCCAGCGTCATTGCTTGGATCAGATTCTACAGGAAGCTGACACAGTGGGTTCTTCCACTGTTCTTGGTGCCCTGGCTGGGCTATGAATTAAAACAGACATCAAACAGATTAGCGGACTAAAATAATTTTTTTTTGTTTGCTCGTTTGATTTTCAGACAGGGTCTGTAGCCCCAGTTAGCCTGGAACTCACTATGTAGACCAGGCTACAACTTGATTTCAGAGATCTGCCTGCCTCTGCCTCCCCTGTTAAAGGCATGCACCACCACATCCAGCTAACATAGTAAACTGAATTCAATAAGTATACAAGGAAGTCCTTCTGAGCTCAAGGGTCAAATAGCAGAGGATTATATTGTACCCTGAGCTCCAGAAAGGAATCGATGCCATGGGGAGTTGAACACAAATTATATGCAGTTCAGGAGCACCATGTATGCTGGAACATGCCTTACCCTAGCACTCGAGGAGCAGAGTCAGGCAGATCTCTGTGAGTTTGGGACTAGTCTACAGAACAAGTTCCAGGCTAGCCAGAGCTACATAGTAGGAATCTGTCAGGAAAAAAAGAGAGTCAGGAGAGGTGGGATGTGTGGCTCAGTTGGTATCATGTACAAAGTCCTGGGTTCAATCACTACATCATGCGGTAGCACACACCTATAATCCTAAAACTGGAGAGACACATGGGGTGGGAGAGGAGGGCAGGTAGATCAGCAGTTTCAGGTGAGGCTGGGCTACATAGTGAGATCTTGACTAAAAAAAAAAGGGTGGGGGAGTTGGGAGAGAAATAGTATAGGGGTGAAGGTGGTTCTGTTATGCAGACAAAGTCTCTCATAGAATAAAAATCCCCTCCCTCATCCTTCTGCTTAATAGAGGGGATCTAGAGCCAGTGGTCTTGGCCTCTTGCTAGGCTCTGAGATACAGAGATAAAACCACACCAAACAGTCTCGTCAAGGAAGTCATACTCAAGAAAGGAGACGAATAACACCATAATGTACAAGAACATGGTGCTGAAGACAGGGGTCTAGGGGAATCATAGGGGTATGCTGTCCACTTGAGGACAGTTCTGAGGCCCCAGGCCTTCATAGGCTACAGGAAGGAAAGGATGTTGCATTCAGGCTACAGAAACCATAAGTTGCAAAGCCAAGAAGCAAGATGGTCTGAGATCATACAATCCAGATTGCATTTCATGCACTTGTGGGAAGGAAGGAGTCTGGACACTTAGTGGAGGTCTGGAAGATTTTCTTCTCTTTTACTGAACTGGAAATCTAACCTAGGACTTGAGCCTCCACACTTCTAGCCCAGCCTGGCCTAGAAAGGGTTTATGAGCTGTCTCCACATTGCCTGTGGCTCCTTGAATCCTCCTGGCATAGAACACTAAACCCTGCATATAGAATTCTGTACAAGCCATCTCCACCCCAGAGACCCTTGGGATGCCTAGAAAGAGCTTAATATGCCAGGCGTGGTGGCGGATCTTTGTGAGTTCAAGGCCAGCCTGGTCTACAAAGTGAGTTCCAGGACAGCTGGGGCTACAGAGAGACCCTGTCTCAAAAAGACTCCCCCCCCAAAAAAAAGCTTAATACTAATTGAATGTGGGACACACCCAGTACCACCTGGGAGCAGTGGCTTGGAATTTACTCTCTAGCCTTTCCTCCCACAATTCCTGTTGACCCTAGGAGCCCTTGCCTGGCTACCTCTGTCCTCACCTTTGCTCAGGAAGCGGAAGATAAGAATAAGCCATCTCCTTTCCCATCTCCTTTCCCTGCCCATCCTCTGCCTCCACCACCCTAAGCAGCTGCGAAGCCTGTCTCACCCAGGCCCCAGGGAGAGGAGGAAGAATGGCAGCCAGGGCTTCCTGGAGGAGCTGCAGCTCTGGCCTGCACCTTTCCCTCCTACAGGGCTGAGTCCGGTGATTAGTTGCGTTAATTATATCCAAGCCATTTCCGACTGGCATAAGCCCACCCACCCACAGAGCCTGGCCAGAAGGTGGGTAGGCCTGGCTCAGGATCAGGACTTTGAGAGGTGGGGGGTGAGGTGAGCTGGTAACCCAGGGAAAGTATCCTAACCTCTCTCACATGAACAGAGGGGGAGAGTGGTTGTTCCTCCAGTTCCCAGACCCCTCTCATCTCTCTCTCATCCAGGGCTCCTTAATCACTTTCTACCTCCACCCTCCTTTTTTCTTGTCCCCACACAACCAACCAACCCCCCCCCCCCAGGTTTGGAATGAAATCACTGGGCTCTGAGTTCCGCACTAGGCCCCGACATAAACACTCTGATTGGGGCTAATTATAAAGGGCCAGGTTGGGAGGCTGGAGCCTTCAGAAAGCTTTGGCTTTCAAACAAAGGCCTAGCACTCAGCCCCCAGCCTAGGCTGGCTCCTCACTAGGCCTCACTGGGAATGGGGAGACAGTCCAGGCCACTGGCAGTCAAGACTGTAAACTCCAAAGTATGAGTGTGTACCCTGTCCCAAGTCCCATCTTGTCCATCTTGTTTGTTTTTGCCTTAGCCCCTCCAGCTCTCAAGTTCTGGGGCCTTCTCAGAGGGCTTGGGGGAGCCAGACTACAGGGGAAAGGGAAGGGAACAGGGGACAGCTCTCAGGCTGGGAAGCTAGGGTTGGGGCAGCTTGCAGGAGGGGCAGGGGAGGCAAGGGGGAACCAGCTGTGACAGCCCCAGCCCTAATTAGCTGGCTTCAAAGTCTCTGGAGAGGCCTGCCCGCCCCACCCGGTGTGTGCCCTGCTCACTCAGGCAAGTAAGACATTTGTGTCCTAATCAGAGAGGGAGACAAATTCTGCCCACCACCACCCTGAGCAGCCAGGACACACTGAACTGGCATGCAGAATCAGAAAAACTGAGATCACAAGAATCATCTATTCTGTGAAAACTACCAGTAACAATAGGTTACAAAGCCATCGAAAAATGTACATCCTTGGATCCAGTAATTCTACTTTGTAAGGAGTTTATCCTAAAATAGTTGGAAAAGTGCTACAATTTATTGAACGTCTATTCTGCGGTGGCTCTGCATCACTGGATCAAACCTCACATCACTCTTGCCTGACAGGTACTATGGCCTTTTTATCCATGGGACACCAGGCAGAGGTCAGAAAATTTGAAAGGCTCACTACTGGTCTGCCTCATGCCCAGGGATCTCTTCACATATAAATGGGGGAGGGCCGACAGTCTTCTGTCCCCTCAAACACACCCAGTATCTCATTCATTACATCCTGTTGTATCTGATGACTTGTTGGGAATTCTACCATCCCAAGAGAATCATCTAGTTTGGGAGTGCTCCTGGTTTTGTTGTTGTTGTTGTTTTTGTACACTCAGTGGTGTCTGTCTGCCTGTCTCTCCTGTTATTGTTTTGAGACCAGATCTTCCAAACCAGCCTCAAACTTGGAGGAATCCTGCCTCAGCCTTCCAAGCACTGGGATTCCAGGCATGCCCCACCATGTCCAGCAAAAACAGATCCCCTTTCCATAGCAAAAATGAGTGGAACTGGGGCTAGAGAGATGACCTAGTGCTTAAGAGCACCGACTGCTCTTGCAGAGGACCAGAGTTCCATTCCCAGCACCCACATGGCAGCTGAGAACTGTCTTTAACTCCAATTCCAGGGGAATCTGACACCCTCTTCTGACCTCTGTGGCATTACACAACACGGGTGCACAAACCTACATGCAGACAGTACATTCATACACATACAAAAATAAATAAAATTAAAAAAAAATGAGTGGAACTGGGAACTAGCTGAAGGGTGAGGGGGGAATGTCCAAATGGTCCAGAATCTTCCTAAACTTTTTTTTTTTTTGGCCTTTTTCAAGACAGGGTCTCCCTGTCGCCCCAGCTGTCCTGGAACTCACTATGTAGACCAGGCTGGCCTTGAACTCACAAAGATCCGCCCGCCTCTGCCTCCCTAGTGCTAGGATTAAAGGCGTGCACCACCACGCCCAGCTTCCTAAACTTATTTCATGTGGACTGGCCTTTTTTTTTTTTCCCCTAGATCTAAAGAGTTTTCAGATTCTTGGAGAGCCAGTGTGCTCCAGGATCAGAAGTTTTAACTCTATAGAGTATGAGGGTGATCCAGTGAGCGGCAGGAATGCAGAGAATGACACAGTGCAACACAACAGAGCGGCAGGAGTGTGGGCTCACGCACGTGTGCCAAAGCACCCAAGGCTGCATCTCCAGAATCCAACCCAGATCAAGGGTACCAAAACCTCTTCAAGAGGTTTGTTTTGCTTTTTTTTTTTTTTTTTTTTTTTTTTTTAATAATCCAGGAATTGGCAGCCTGCAATTCCCACTGAGCAGAACTTAATACTCAGTCTTTGAGTATCTATAGAAGAATTGGTCTTAGAAAACTTCAATGGCCTTTTCCAAGACTAGCTTTTCAATGATTTCTTCAAGGACAAGAATCTGTAAGAATGGTAATGTTGGGGCTGGAGAGATGGCTCAGTGGTTAAGAGCACTGACTGCTCTTGCAGAGGACCCGGGTTTGATTCCCAGCTCCCACATGGCAGCTAAGAACCATCTTTAACTCCAGTTCCAGGGGAATCTGACACCTTCTTCTGACCTCCACAGCATTGCACGACACAGTGCACCAACCTACATGCAGACAATACATTCATACACATAAAAAAAATAAATAAAAATTTAAAAAGAAAGTCTTTAAAAAATGAGTGGTAATGTTTTTGAGAGGGAAGACAGGGATTTCGGGGGAAAACTATTCAGACTCCACAGTCTGAAGAGCGGGGGGGCGGGGGATTCTCAAGCAGAGAACTGGCAGCCATGTTACTCCCACGGGACCAGGTAATGTGGAAAAAGCACCTGTGGCCTGTGACCTACTGGAGTTTTCCTTCTTAGCTCTACCCTGTCAAATTCAAGCATCCTCCCAGAAGGAAGGTCCAACTCATTTACAAGGTAGGCTCCTGCCTGTCCGGACCTAGAAATCTGCAAGCCTTTTAACTGGGTTTTCCAAACCACAGAGGTGCAAACTCCAGGACCTTTAGCTCAGGTGTTTTATCTTTGGAGTTCCTGCTAAAGCCTTTTCTAATCTAGAGTCCCCCCACACTGTGGTCTATAGCTCCCCTTCCTCTCAGAACTGTTTTCAGTAAAGTGGGAGTGGGCTGTTGGGGGAGATTCTCCCACTACTCTCTGTAAGGCAGTTCAACCCCTTGGCCACCTCTTAAAGAAGGGTCTGCATCTGTGGGCTTCTATAAGAGGCAAAAATCTTGTAATTTCTCCTCTTTTTCCAATCATAAAACCACTTGGTCATTTTGGCAGGCCCTGTATCCCTATGTTGGCTAGAGAATTTGAGGTGTGGGAGGGGAATGGGATGAACCCAAATTTTCTCCCCTTCTCCTCTCCCACAGAAAGGAAAAGGCAATTGTCACAAGTTCATCATCTCTTTGAGCCAATCCTGTGACACAGAACGACACAGAACTAAGACATAGTTTGTCTTGGAGGTGGGTAAGGTCTCCCCAAACCTTCAGCAGAGATCAGCACCTTCTTTCTCATTGTGATTGATCCCAGCCACTGGAAAAATCCCACTTTACTCCTGGGGTTTTTACCTTTATTGCCAGAAGTGCTCATAATTTGTATGTAATCTAACTCTTTCCTAGAGCCCTTGTAGGGTTCTTTTAGACACTGCCCTCTCTCTGCCTTGCCCCTTTGATAGTTGAGATAAATGTGTGTTGAGACTTAGTGAAGTCAGTACAAATAGTTCGAGGAGAGACTATATATTTTGGGAAGGGGGGGGTCTGCTCAAATGCCCAGACTTTAATACAACTGCAAACAAAGCCCAACATACGACATCAATTACCACCAAACATTTCCACCTCCCCTCCCCCAACACAAACACACACAAACACTTCCAACTAGGAATTCCAACTTACTTTCTCCCTTGTCTCCAAAGTCAGCTAAACAAAAGATGATAAGAAATCAATTTCCCCATAATCATTTAGCCCAACAATTGGGCAGGCAGCCCAGTTCTCCACACTCAACCCCCAATCAAGTAAGTGAGGGGGTGAAGATAGAAGGAGGAGGTTTTGGTTTGGTCAAACAAAAAAGAAAAAAAGAAAGAAAGAAAAAAAAAAAACGTTACAACCCTGTTAAATACAATTAAAGGGCTAGATCTCTGAAGATAATTAAATGCACTTTATTATTCAGATTATTAGCTTTTAATTTGCACTATTATCAAGAAGCAGGAGAGGTGGTGAAAATGGATTAATGTGGTATATTGGTCTTCAGATCAATCCTTTAGAATTCAAATTCTAAAAAGTTCCACATAGTTGAGGGGATTGATGCTTGCTGGAAACTGGGACTCTCACACCAACAGTCAAAGACTCTTTATTCATAATTTCTCAGGCAGCTAACTTAAGAAAAGTCTTCCCTTTTATTGGGGAGGGAGGCAGGGGAATGATAAGAAACATCTGTTATAAACATTCTATCAATCTTATGATATAGAATGTTCTGTAAACACTCAACCCACCCCACAGCGACAAAGAGCCTGCCCAGAGCCCTCTTCTGAAGCAAACTTACCACTTTTTTGTTTTGTTGTTTTCTGGACAGTTGTTTACTTATTTTTTTTTTTTAAGGCCAGTCTTTTGTCAAAAGAAAACTAAAAATCCCACCAGCCCATCCACACACACCCCAACACAACCCATTTTTATTGCTTTTGGAAAATGGTAAAAAAAAAAAAAAACCCAAAACAATAAAAACCCACACATAAGCATAAACCAACACCTAAAACTGTTAATCTGGATCCCAGAGACTTTCTTGGGGAGAGGGGAGGGAGGCGGCAGACTACAGGCACAGAGGTGGGGGGGTGGGGGGGTTAGGACCCCAGGATTTGCAAATACATGTTCAAAGGGTAGTGTGGTCTCCCTAAAATCAGAGAAACGCAACTGATCTTAAAAGTGGTATGTGTTCTGTGGGAAAGAAACCGTTGCCCAATTTACTACCTCTTTCTTAGCCATACAGAAAGTAGGCATAGGATGTGTGACGGACAAGAAAAAAAAAAAAAAGTGGTATGTGTATTATGCGGACAATGTCAAAACACACTTCAGAAAGCGTCTTCTACCCTTTCTCTGCGCGTGGGGCATGGAGGTGAAAGATGAAGACTTGGAGTCCTTCGTACCCACAAGGTGGTGGGCCAGGCCGGGTTGGGGGTGGGGGCGGGGGCGGGGGCGGTGAGGCCTTCCTCCCATCCCCACCCTCTCCCCACCACCAACCTCCGGTATGTTTTTCCACGTCTGCATCTCGGTTGGAAGGTTTCCAAATATCGAGTGAGTGAAGGAGACAGGACAAATGAGGAGGGAGAAAAATGGGTGGCAGGGGACGGAGAAATAGCATAAAACAAAGAGAATCCAAGTCTCGTTAAAAAAAAAAAAAAAAAAAAACCCAACAGCTTCCACCAGCCCCGTGTCGACGACGAGGCCTTGAAAAATTTGACGCTTTTAATAGAATGTTGAGTGGAACCACTTGCAATTCCTTAAGCGCCAACAAAACAGGCGCGCAGAGCTAGTGCCTCTCCAGCAAGGCACCCAGCCCTGCCAAATCACCAAAATTTGACCAGAGCACACCGGTCCTTTAAAAGAGCACTTAGGAAAAAAAAAAAAAAAAAAAAAAAAGCACTTAGGAAAGGCGAGACCTCCCCCCACCCCACTCCACCCCCACCCCCAGCCCATTCTTCAGCCCAGGAGCCCTCGCAGCTCTTTTTTTATCCACCCTCCTCTCCTCTTAAATAGAAAATATATAATTAAATTTACAAAGACTATTTACAGTTTTAATTACAAACCTGCTGGGGGCGGGGGGAGGTGTTGGGTAGAGTTCTTTTTAAAAAGCGACCTAAAAAAAGGGTTTTGACTGTTCTTTATTTAAAAAAATAAAATAGGAGTCCACTGGGGCACCCCCTCTCCCAGGTAAAGGACAGCAACGGTGCGGTCCGGGCTTGGGGGTGGGGAAGGTGCCCGTCTGGCAAGGCCACTTCACACTGTGGTCTCACCATGCCGGCTGTTGGTGAGACGCGTGTAGAACTTCCTCCACGAGTGCAGCGTCTTGCCGGACCAGATCCAGAAGCCAGACGTGATGCCCACGATGAGCGTCATGAGGTATTTGATCATGTAGACGGTGAAGTCGGGCGACATGCGCGGCGTGTAGTGCGCCGGGCACGGGATGGCCAGGCTCTTGCAGTGCTGGCTCACCCACGAGCGCTCCCAGTGCTCGCGGAAGGCCTGCTCGTAGAAGTAGCAGGCGATGACGATGGTGGCCGGCACCGTGTACAGCACCGAGAAGACCCCGATGCGCACCATGAGCCGCTCCAGTTTCTCCGTCTTGGTGCCGTCGTGCTTCATGATGGTTCGGATGCGGAAGAGCGACACGAAGCCCGCCAGGAGGAAGGAGGTGCCGATGAACAGGTACACGAAGAGCGGGGCCAGCACGAAGCCCCGCAGCGGGTCCAGGCTGTTGAGGCCCACGAAACACACGCCGCTCAGCAGGTCGCCGTCGATCTGGCCCATGGCCAGGATGGTGATGGTTTTGACGGCCGGCACGGCCCAGGCGGCCAGATGGAAGTATTGAGAGTTAGCTTCGATGGCCTCGTGGCCCCACTTCATCCCCGCTGCCAGGAACCAGGTGAGCGACAGGATCACCCACCAGATGGAGCTGGCCATGCTGAAGAAGTAGAGCATCATGAAGAGGATGGTGCAGCCTTCCTTCTTGGTGCCTTGTACCACCGTGCGGTAACCGTCCTCGGAGAAGCGCTCGTTGCACACTACGCGCTCCTGGAGCACGAAGCCGGCGATGTAGGCCACGGACACCATCGTGTAGCAGCCGGAGAGAAAGATGATGGGGCGCTCCGGGTAGCGGAAGCGCTGCATGTCCACTAAGTAGGTGGTGACGGTGAAGAAGGTGGAGGCGCAGCACAGCACCGACCAGGTGAGGATCCAGAGGCGAGCAAAGCGCGTCTCCTCCTGCGAGAAGAACATGGAGCCGTCGGGCCGTGCGGGCTCGCAGGGCGCCGCGCAGTCTCGCTCGCCCAGGAACTTATAGCTGAGATAGGACGGCACCTTGAGGACGCGCGGACAGTGGAAGGGGTGCTCCAGCGTGGCGTAGCGCGGGGGTGCGCCGCCGCCGGGCCCGCCCGGGGTGCCCCCGGCACCAGGCTGCAGCCCCGGGGGCGGCGCGGTGGTGAGCAGCGCGGGCGCCCCTTCCTCCGAGTGGTTCTGACCCACGCAGATCTGCTCGGCTCCGTGACGCGGGAAGTGTTCGCAGCGGAGGCGCTCAGGCCACTGGAAGCCGAACTTGTTCATTAGCGCCTCGCAGCCTTGGCGCGCGCGCTCGCAGATGGAGCGGCACGGAGGGATGGCCTGCTCCAGCACAGTGCACACCGGGGCATACATGGAGCACAGGAAGAAGCGCAGCTCGGGCGAGCACTGCACCTTCACCAGAGGGTAGAACTGGTGCACCTCCAGGCCCGCGTCCTCCTGGTTCGTGTGGCCCAGAAGGTTGGGCATGATGGTCTGGTTGTAGGCGATGTCGGTGCACAGCGGAATGGAGATGGGCTGGCAGAAGCCGTGGTCCGGGATGGAGATGCCCTTCTCCCCGTGGAACTGGGCGGGCCCGGCGGCGGGTAGCAGCAGCAGCAGCGGCAGCAGCAGCAGCAGGCGGGGCAGGGCGCTGCGGGGCAGGGCGCTGCGGGGCCGCATGCTGGCCGCCGCCCCCCACTCGGCTCCGGGGCGCCCCCCAGCCCCCGCCCCCAACCCGGAGACCGCGCGCCTTCCCCGCTGCCGCCTAGCCGCGGCCGCCGCCTCCCGCGCCTCCGAGCAAACTTTGCTCGCGGCCGGCCAGCGGAGTTGGGGAGGCCGGGCGGGGGAGGGGGCGGCGCACCGGCCTGCTGGCTTGCCGCGGTCCAACTGAGCGGCCGGAGACCCCTCGCACCGCGGCCCTCTCTCCTCTTCCTCCACCTCCAGCGCCCGGGCTTCCCTTCTCCCCTCCCTCGTCCACCCAGCGACTCCTTTGTGCCTGCTTCAGCCCTCACCTCGGCCTCTCCGATCCCAATTAGTCGGTTTCAAGGGGGCCCCCGCTGGCCGCCCCGCCCTCTCCTTACCCCCCCCCCAAAAAAAAGGGATTCTTGAAACCGCCCCGTCGAGCTTTGCACCGTCCCAAAATGTGCCTCGACCAATCAGATTTAAACTGGAGGACCAGCCCCGAGGGCTGGATTGGTCGACCACAATATAATGAGATCAGAAACCAGATGCCAACAAAACTCCCTTTCGCTTTTTAAAGAGACAAGCTATTATTATATTAAGGGCTGTTTGCCCAGTCCGAGATTTCTCCGGAGTCGCCACCGCGGACCCGGAGACACAGGTTTCCCTAGACCTGCGGCAGACCCGGGCGGCTCCTGCCGGATCTGAGGTCTTCCTGCAAGCCCAGGCACTCTAAGGTAGAGGGGCTCTTTAAATCTTTGCACCAGCCTCCTCTCCTCCAACTCCACCTATTTCAGACCAGTTTTTAAAATCTAGTGAACAGTCTCAAGTTTAAAAGAAAAATGTTTAAAAGCACTAACAATTTGCAAAGACTTATTCTCTCCTTTCTCAAACAGTCCAGGGACCAGTTTCACTTCAACCTACAACGAGGACCCCCGAAGTTCGCCCTCCCCCTCCCTCTAAGTAACCCTCTGAAAAATGAGAGCCTGTCTCTTTAAGAGGCTCTTAAAGGGGCCCGGGCTCCGGGGCGTAATTGCCCCGTAGCGAGCACAAAGGAGCCCATTATGGTTCTTTGTGTTTCGTGGCACCTCAAAGTGAGAAAACTCCGAAAAAAGTGAGAGGAACTCCGAGGCCAGACCTGAAAGGTTGGGGTGGGTGGGAAAGGTGAACTGCCTTGGAGCTACCATTTCTAGTCCTTCCTCCCCCTCCTCTCCCCCTCCCCGTTTCCGAGGAAAATCTTAATTACGCCAAGTAAAGTTTAGTTGCCCAAAGGAGGAGGTCTTAATCGAAAGTTAATGGTGCTGGTGCCAGGGTGGGGGAGTGGAGAGGGAGGGTAATGGGCATTTTTGAGTGAAGAAACCACTCTCTAAGGTCTGAAGAACGCTTGGGGGAATTTCCCTTCCCCCCTCCCCACTTCTGCTCCGCCTCCTAAAAGCTTCCAGATAGGGTCTCCTGGGAGAAAGGGGAGGTTTATCCGAACCTTAAGTGATTCCACACCAGAAAGATTTGGTGTGTGTTGGAAGGGAGGTGGCTGGGGGTTGTGCCAAATTATACCTCCTCCCTGTCTCTCACCTGGGGTAGGGAAGCTGCTGGTTTAGAAATGCACCCCCAACACACACACACCCCCACTCCCCTCCCCCTCCTAGCCTTCTAAGTTTGGGAAGTAGGTTTGAAGGAGAGGGCAATCTGCATGGAAATCTCAGTGTTTGGTACTAGTGATGGATCAATTATTTCTGTTGTCTCTCTGGAGAGAAAGAGGAGGGGAACTTAAAAAGAAGAAAGAACATGGAGTTTAGTAAGCCCCTTTGCGGCTCAGTATGGGCCAAATCCTCCCAGCTTGGAAAGCTGTTTCCTGCTTCAATCTGGAAAAGGATTGCTTTCAGACATAACAACAAAAGGCAATGTAAAAGAAAGAAGAAAGGAGGTGTGGGGGGCGGGAAGGGGTGTGCAAAGAAAACTTTAAGGAGATGGATCTAATTAACCTGGGTTTGACAGGATTAAAAAAAGAGATCTTCCTGTTTTATTTTTCTGACGGCAAATTTTCAGCAGTGGACACCTGGCCTTCTAGCATTCAGGAGGCTGAGGCAGGAGGAGTACCAGGAGTTTCTGGGCAACCTGGGCTACATGTGAGACTAATGCAAAGGAAAAAAAATAAATTCAGGTTCTTTACAATATGAAAATCGTGAAAGTGTTCCTTATTAGAGTCTTTGTTTATTTTTTTTCTTATTTTTTTAATTTTTATTTATTTTTCTTTGTGTATGAGTGTACTGTCTGCATGTAGGTCTGTGCACCCGTGTCGTGCAATGCCGCGGAAGTCAGAAGACGGCGTCAGATTCCCCTGGAACTGGAGTTCTCCTGGAATTGGAGCTTCAGACGGTTCTCAGCCGCCATGTGGGTGCTGGGGATCGAACCTGGATCCTCTGTAAGAGCGGTCGGCGCTCTTAACCGCTAGGCCATCTCTCCAGCCCCTCTTTGTTTATTTTTTTAAGATAGAGTCTCACCAAGTAGCCCTGTTGGCCTGGAACTCACTATGTAGACCAGGCCAGCCTCAAACTCACAGAGATGGCTTTGCCTTGCCTCTACTGGGGTTGAAGGCATGTGCCACCATGCCTACTTTCCTTATTAGAGTCTTGAATAAGTTACCTTTTCCCTCTTTCCAAGAAGAAAGTGTTCCTTTGAGATCAGGGGATATGGGCTGGTGAGATGGCCCAGTGGGTAAAGGTGTTTTCTGCCAAGAATGAAGACCTGAGGGGCTGGAGAAATGGCTTAGTGGTTAAGAGCCCTGGCTGGTCTTGCAGAAGACCTAGATTTGAATTCCAGCACCCACATGATGGCTAACAACCATCTATAACTCCAGTTTCAGGGGATCTGATACCCTGTTGCGCCCTCCAAGGTTACTGCACAACACTTACATGCACTGTAGCATATGACACACACAATGTTTTTATCTTTTTTTTTCTTTATTTCTGTATGTGTATAAATGTACTATCTGCATGCAGGTTTGTGCACCCCTGTCGTGCAATGCCACGGAGGTCAGAAGAGGGTGTCGGATTCCCCTGGAACTGGAGTTCTCCTGGAATTGGAGTTTCAGACAGTTCTCGGCCACCATATGGGTGCTGGGGATCGAACTCAGGTCCTCTGTAAGAGCGGTCGGCGCTCTTAACCCCTAGGCCATCTCTCCAGCCCCGCATACAATGTTTATTAAGAAGAAAAAGAAGGAGGAAGAGGAGGAGGAGGAGGAAAGAAAGATCGGGCTAGAGAGAGATGGCTCTGCAGTTAAGATGATCAGTCATTGGCTGCCCTTGCAAAGGACCAGATTTGATTCCCAACAGGGTAGCTAACAACTATCTGTAACTACAGTTCTAAGGGATTTGACACCTTCTTCTGGCCTCCACGGGCATTGCATGACATGGGTATACTTGCATACATTCAGGCAAAGCAGTCATACACATAAGATAAAAATAAATAATGGAGATATTTGCCTTTTACTACCATTTCATCATCTCCTTTTCCTTCTGCCCCTTTTCTTCTATCCACAAGTCTGTATTCCAGAGCCTGGGGATGGGGAAAATGTTAGCTCTGCTCCACGGAGCTCAATCAAAGCTGAATAGCATCTTTGTTTTGTCAGAGATCCGCCTGCCTCTGCCTCCCAAGTGCTAGGATTAAAGGCAAGTGCCACCACACCAGGCTTAAAGAAGGTTCTTAGCCCCCATGTGGGTACTGGGAATTGAACCCCCCCCCCCGGCTTCTCTGCAATAACTGCTGAGCCATCTCTCCAGCCAAGATGTGAGCCAAGCTGTGGAGAGAAATTAAGTAAAGCAGGCTCCTCTACCCCATTCGGGAAGCTCACAGTCTGATAGGAAATTGAAAGCAAATCTGCACAGTAAATGCAACTTTTTCTGTTTGCTTGAGACAAACCCATTTTCTTGCCTCAGAGGTAGGCCTGAGTGGCAGTTATCCTCCACCCACCCATCCACCCACCCACCTTTCTACCACTCCAAGGCAGAGGGATGGAGCTGGAAAATGAAAATAAAGGACTTTTTTTCAGTCATTCAGTCAACTTTTCAAAATTTCAATCCTTCGACACAGAGTTCTCTCCCTGTCTCCCTCTTCCTCCATCTCTCTTCTTCTCTCCCTCATCCCTCTCTCTGCTGGGGATCAAGCCCTAGGCCTGGAGAATACAAAGTGGAAGCCCTATCACTGAGCCCTGCCCCTCAACCCCTTCCACACTTGAGACTTCTGCTTTCAAACCAGCAAGGTAAGTGTTGCAGGGGGTGGAGAGGAAAATGGCAGAATCCCTGGATTTAAGAAACCAGTACCTAGAGCTGCGGAGACAGCTCAGCAGGTAAGAGTGCTGGCTATTCTTGCAGAGGACCTGGGTTTGATTCCCCACATGGCAACTAACAAGGGTCTGTAATTCCTCTGAGGGAATCTGATGCCTTCTTCTTACCTCCAAGGCCATTGCATGATATGGTATACTTACACACGTATGATAATAATAAGAAAAAGACAGCAGTACCAGGACGATTTTATATTTGTATAGCATTTTAGATGACATGAGGAGAAATCTTAGGATTTCATTCTTAGTTCTGCCTTGCACATGAGGAACTTGAATGTGAATAGGACCAGAACCCACTTTTATTAAACCATTTTTTATTAAAAAAAAAAAAACCATTTTTTATTTAAAGATTTATTTCATTTTATTTTTATTTATTTTTGGTCTTTTTGAGACAGGGTCTCCCTTTTTAGTCCCAGCTGGCCTGGAGCTCACTCTGTAGACCACCAGGCTGACCTTGAACTCACAGAGATTCTCCTGCCTCTGCATCCCGAATACTGGAACTATAGTCATGCACCACCATGCCTGGCTGGCTAAGATTTATTTATTTATGTGTGTATGTGTGTGGCTGAATGTATGTATATGCACCATATGTGTGCAGAAGTGCATGGAGGTCAGAAGAGGGCGTCAGACCCTAGAACTGGAGTTACAGACAATTATGAACTGCCATTTTGGTACTAGAAACCTAACCCAGGGCCTCTGCAAAATCAGCAAGTGCTTATAACTGCTGAGCCTCCTTTCCAGCCCAGAACCCGTATTTTTTTTTAATTTTTTATTTATTTCTGTATGTGTATGAATGTCTGCATGCAGGTTTGTGCGCTCGTGTCGTGCAATGCCACGGAGGTGAGAACAGTGTGTCGGATTCCCCTGGAACTGGAGTTTTCCTGGAATTGGAGTTTCAGACGGTTCTCGGCCGCCATGTGGGTGCTGGGGATCGAACTCGGGTCCTACAGAAGAGCAGTCGGTGCTTTTAACTGATAGGCCATCTCTCCAGCCCCAGAACCCATATTTTTAAGATGCAGACTTGCCCACAGAACTTTCTGCTTTGCTGACCAGCACTTCTTTATTTTCTTCTTCATTGCTAGGGATTGAACCTAGGGTTTATGTATGCTAGGCCATCAACCACCTTTTTTTTTTATTTTTTGGTCTTTTAAGGCAGGGTCTCCCTGTAGCCCCGGCTGTCCTGGAACTCACTACGTAGACCATGCTGGCCTTGAACTCACAAAGACACAAAGATACCTCTGCCTCTGCCTCCCCAGTGCTGGGATTAAAGGTGTGCCCCACCAAGCCTGGCAACCTGCTCTCTTAACAAACTGTAGGAGACCCATAAGAAAAGGATGTTGGGTGATGGCCCACGCTTCTAATCCTAGCACTTGGGAGGCAGAGGCAGGCGGATCTTTGTGAGTTCAAGGCCAGCCTGATCTACAGAGCGAGTTCCAGGATAGCTGGGACTACAGGGAGATCCTGTCTCAAAACGACAAAAAGGAAAAAAAAAAAAAAAGGATGTTGGGGGCTAGAGAGATGGCCCGGTGGGTTAAGAGCACTGAGTGCTCTTGCAGAGGACTTGGGCTCTATTCCCAGCACCCACATGGCGGCTAAGAACCATCTTTAATGCTGTCTTTAGTTCTAGGCATGGTGGTGAGCAAACTCCAGACCAGCAGGGACTAAAGGGAGACCCTGTCTCAAAAAAAAAAAAAAAAAAAGAAAAGAAAAGGATGCCATTTCTCATTTTGTAGGAATTGATTTTGATTTTTTTGGGGGGGAAGGGTCTATTTGAGACAGGGTCTCCCTGTAGCCCCAGCTGGCCTGCAATATACTCTGTAGATGAGGCTGGCCTTTGAACTCACAAAGATCTGCCTGCCTCTGCCTCCTGAGTGCTAGGATTAAAGGCATGCACCACCATGCCCAGCACAATCCTTTTGATTTTTTAAGAATTAGTTTGGCTGGGCATGGTGGCACATGCCTTTAGTCCCAGCACTCAGGAGGCAAAGGCAGGTGGAGCTCTGTGAGTTCAAGGCCAGCCTGGTCTACATGGTGAGTTCCAGGCTAGCTGGGCTACAGGGAGACCCTGTCTCAAAAAGACAAAAAAAAAAAAAAAAAAAAAATTGCGTTTAATCAGCGAACTACTTGTGTTAGCCCATGCTGTCTAGTATGCCAAGGGTGGTGGAATAAGCCTGGAAGCACAACACTTAGGTAGTTAAGTGTTCTACCACAAAGCTCCATTCTCACAGCCCTTTGGTGTGTGTGAGAGAGAGCCAGGATCTCACTTAGCTAACCAAGCTGACCTTGAACTCACTCTTTAGCCAGATAGTACTTGAACTTCTGATCTTGCCTTGGCCTCCTTAGTAGCATGAATTGCAGGCATTTGTTTTGTTTTCCATCCATACCTGACTTTTTTTTTTTTTTCTGTATGTGTATGAATGTACTGTCTGCATGCAGGTTTGTGTACCTGTGTCGTGCAATGCCGCGGAGGTCAGAAGAGGGTGTCGGATTCCCCTGGAACTGGAGTTCTCCTGGAATTGGAGTTTCAGATGGTTCTCAGCCGCCATGAGGGTGCTGGGGATCGAACCCTGGTCCTCTGTAAGAGCGGTCAGCCATCTCTCCAGCCCCCATACCTGACTCTTAAAGCTATATTGTTTTCTCTACTAATGTCTGTAAGAATCATATGTAATTAGTCACTTAATATATATATATATATATGAGATAGATGAATGGATGGATAGATAGATAGATAGATAGATAGATAGATAGATAGATATTGAATAGCAGGCCCAAATCCTCTTCTATGGTGCTTATGTTACAATGGGAGAGGCTCAACATTCACCACGAAGTCGCTTACAGAGATGTAAAAAGCCCACCAGGCTCGCAGCTCTGTGGAGGGAAGGGAATCTGACTGAGTCAGGCAGGGTGGGAGAGGCCTGTGTGGTTGGAAACAGCAAAGTGGGATGAGGTAAAAAGGCCGACAAGGATCAGTCCTGCAGGACTTTGGATACAAAGGGAGAAATTCACAGTCCAATGGGGAAATGGATGGAGATTCCCGACAGGGAGAACTATCGCCTGAACAACAGCATGCTGCAGTGAAATCAATGGAATGGGCAAGGTGCCTGAGCACTTGGCTCTCTCAGAGCTCCATGTGCATCTCGGGAATGACGCAGAGAAGACTCGGAGCTTACATAGAGGCTGGGCCTGGGATGGGACAGGACACACTGTAGAGCTTAAGGAAGAAAAGGAAGTTACACTGAAGTTTTATTTATTTATTTATTTATTTTAATTTTTTTGGTCTTTTCGAGACAGGGTCTCCCTGTATCCCCAGCTGTCCTGGAACTCACTCTGTAGACCAGGCTGGCCTTGAACTCACAAAGATCCACCTGCATCTGCCTCCCAAGTGCTAGGATTAAAGGCGTGTGCCACCACGCCCGGCTACACCGAAGTTTTAGATTGTGCCTCTGGACAGGTTTGAGGAATATAAGGGGAAGCCAGAGACAGTAATCTGGGATGGATTGCAAAAGACCAGGCAATACACAAAAGACAAATATGACATGTTCTCACTTACACATGGAAAGTTTAAGAGTTGGTTTCACACTTGGCAAGGTCATCCATCCTCCAGTATACAGTTTGGAAGAGCAGAGGCTACATAAGAAAAAATCAGGGCTGGAGAGATGGCCTAGCAGTTCAGAGGACCTGGTTCGATCCCCAGCACCCACATGGCAGCTGAGAACCGTCTATAACTCCAATTCCAGGAAAACTCCAGTTCCAGGGGAATCCGACACCCTCTTCTGACCTCCACGGCATTGCAGGACATGGGTGCACAGACCTACATGCAGACAGTACATTTATACACATAAAAAATAAATAAAAAATTTAAAAAGCCATCCTTCCTGTGTGTGGTGACACATGCCTTTAACCCCAGCACTTGGGAGGCAGAGGCAGGTGTGTCTCTGTGAGTTCAAGGCCAGCCTGGCCTACATAACGAATTCCAGGACAGCTAGAGCTACAGAGAGACCCTGTCTCAACAACCATCAAACAAACAAACAAATGGCCATCCTTCCTGCAAGAGATGGTAAGGGTGGAACTAAGGTGAGATGTGGGGCTGGAGAGATGGCTCAGTGGTTAAGAGCACCGACTGCTCTTGCAGAGGACCCGGGTTCGATTCCCAATACCCACATGGTGGCTAAGAACTGTCTTTAACTCCAGTTCCAGGGGAATCCGACACCCTCTTCTGACCTCTGCGGTAATGCACAACAAGGGTGCACCAACCTACATGCAGACAGTACACTCATAACATTAAAAAAAAAAAAAAAAAGAATAGATGTGTGCATAAGAAAGGAGGCTGGAAGAAGGGAGAGAGCAGTTCAGGGACCCTGCTGCCATTGGCCAGATTCAGAAAGCCAAGGAAAGCACAGATGATGAACGGGACCACACAGACTGAGCCTGTGGTCCATTCAAGGGGTGTCCTGAGGCAGATGGATTTTCAAGCCCAGTGGGAGGACATTAGCCTGGGATGGGAAGCCATGAGTGGACCAAGCCCATCCAGAAAACGTAGAACGAGAAGGCCAAAGTTGTAGGGGACACCAGTCTTTAAGGGCCAAGAAGGGAAACTGAGGAACAACTAGGCCAGGAAAGATTCTAACCAATAAGAGAATGAGTGTTACAAGGCTTGTTTTATTTTCTGGTCTGGGAATGTCAAGTCAGAAGTTTTATTTACCTTGTTTCAGTTGTAAAATAGCATGTACCTGGGGGCTGGAGAGATAGCCTAGCAGTTAAGAGCTCCCACTACTCTTGCAGAGGACCCGGGTTTGATCCCCAGCACCCACATGGCGGCTGAAAACCGTCTTTAACTCCAGTTCCAGGGGAATCCGAAACCCTCTTCTGACCTCCACGGCATTGCATGACACGGGTGCACCTACCTGCATGCAGACCATACATTCATACACATATGAAAATAAATTTTTTAAAAAGTTAAAAAAAAATAGCATGTACCCCTCCCTTGACCTAGTGCTAGGCTAAAAACTTGGTTAAGCTGGACACTGTGGCACATACCTTTAATCCTAGCACTCAGGAGGCAGAGGCAGGAGGAGCTCTGTGAGTCCGAGGCCAGCCTGGTCTATATAGTGAGTTCCAGGCCAGCCAGGGCTATGTAGTGAGACCTTATCTCAAAAAAACAAATAAAACAGATACTCTGAGGCTCAAGCTTCGTAAAACTTACAGACTGGGATGGGGGGCGGGGGGAAGTACACCTTTTAATTCCTCCCTATAAGAGACATTTCTAGTTTGCTTTGGACTTCTATATGATTGGGGGCCTAAATGTCCCCAATGCACAGACATGAACTTCTCCCCTAAACCATAGGACATGTTCATTAGTCATCTTGACTTACAAATGATATATTGGGGTGGTCACCAATATACAATATACAATACTCTGTACTGGCCACTCTGTGAGGCGGGCAGCATGGATGGCTGAAACAGAACTCTCAAGCTGATAAGAGCTGAGGCAGCAGCTGGTGGAGAGAAAAGAATCCTGGTCTGGGGGATGAAGCCTCGGACCATACCACCCAGCACAGAACCTTAAAATCAAGTTACCCACCCTTCCTCTGCTTCAGCTCGCTCTTCTAGACAAATGAGATGGCTCAGCAGGGAAAAGCACATGCCATTCCCTAGTTCTAGCTCAGGAATCCAATGGAAGGACAGTATCCACTCCCCAAAGTTGTCCTCTGACCCCCAACCACGTGCCCAGCTGTCCTGGAACTCACTCTGTAGACCAGGCTGGCTTTGAACTCACAAAGATCCGCCTGCCTCTGCCTCCCAAGTGCTAGGATTAAAGGCGTGCACCACCATGCCCGGCTAAAATTAATTTTTTTTAAAAGAGGAAGAATGGGTTGATTTTTCCTTCAGCTGGATGTTAGAGGGATATGAGAATAATATTTTTGGGATTTCCCGAAGTGTCTTTGCTCAATACCACCCAAACAAACTTGAAGACTTGAGTGTCACAGGTGAGTAAATGATAGCCTGTCAGTGCATTCCAACGCACCATGTCCAAAGCTAACTCTTCCCCTCAAGTCCTCCTGTTGGTAGACTTTCATGAGTAGAGTTGTCAAAATCCTTGCCTTGCCCCTCCTCTCCCCTCGCCGCCTTCCTTCTTTGCAGAGAAGGCAGCCTTTCTTTGCTCCTAGTCTGCACAGCCTCTAAGGGGGTTTTGGGAGCTTTCTACAGGAACTGCCTCTTCTCCAAGAAGCCCTGGCAGAGGACAGGCCTCATCTTTGTCTCTTCCATAGAACAGTGTTCTTTCCCTAAGCACTGAGTTCCTTCTACCCTAAAGATGAGGGACTGTACGCATCTGTTTGGAAAGGATGAGAAGAAAGCAAAGAAGCAAATCTAACTTCAGATCCTTAAATATTTTATTCTTTTTTTTTTAAATTTTTTTTTAATTAATTTTATTTAGTTCTGTATGTGTGTGAATGTACTGCCTGCATGCAAGTCTGTGCACCCGTGTCGTGCAATGCCGCGGCGGTCAGAAGAGGGTCTCGGATTCCCCTGGAGCTGGAGTTCTCCTGGAATTGGAGTTTCAGACGGCTCTCGGCCGCCATGTGGGTGCTGGGGATCGAACCCAGGTCCTCTGTAAGAGCAGTCGGCGCTCTTAACCGCTAGGCCATCTCTCCAGCCCCAAATATTTTATTCTTTAATCCAAAATATTCTAGGTGATGGGGATGCGGTTCAGTTACTACGGTGCTTGTCTGCCACGTAGGAAGCCCTGGGTTTAATTCGCCACTACTGCATAAATCAGGAGTGGTGGTACATGCCTGTAATCCCAGTACTCAGGAAGCCTGGGCAGAAGGATCAGTTCAAGGGGCTAGAGAAATGGCTGAGTGGGAAAGAGCACTTGCTGCAGCTCTTGCTAAGGACCCAAATTCAGTTCTCAGCACCAACACTGGGCAGTTCACAACTATCTGTAACTCCAGTTCCAGGGGATCTGAAGTTACGGATAGTTGTGTACAGATCTCTTCTGGACCCCATGGGTATCTACACTCATATGCACATACGCACACACAAACACAAATAATTTTAAAATAAAAATGAATCTTAGAAAAAGAAGGACCAGTTCAAGCTAGTCTCTGCTACAAGTTGAGTTTGAGGCCAACCTGGGCTACATAAGATCCTGTCAAAAAATTAAATAAAAAGAACTAAAGACAGAAAGTGGCTATAGAATAACCAGAAAACCTAGGATTGCTGGAGCTCCACTTCCCGCTCATCTGTAGGTCCTTTGGGTGTCGCTCACCACATCCTTACCAAGACCCAAGGCTGCTTAGCCTATTTATCTCCCCAGCACCTACCCCAATGTCTCTGGAAGACAGAATGGGCTATAAAAGAATTAAACAGATACCCTACATGATCCAATTACTGGCTTTAATTAGCCTGGGCCTTAGCCTGATCCAGACACAGTGTGGGTGGCTCAGGGCAGATTGGGGAAAAAGAAGCTTAAAAATCTAGGCTGGATTTGGTTAGTGAAGTGCTTGGGCTGACTCTGCCATTTAGAGTGAGGAAATAAGGTTCCACTCTGAGGTCTCTTAGAACCTTTTAGAACCTAACACCTAGAGGATGGGAAAGGAGAAATCTGATGTGGAGGACCCCTGAGGGGACGTGTATGAGGGGCCCACCAGGAAGGCTGGGTTCTCAGTTTGGGACTCCTGTGCTGAACTCTTCAATTGCCTGTGTGGGGGGTGCCCATCTCCTGTCTCAGTTCCATACTCCTACCCGCGCCCCCAAGCTTCTCCCAGGATCTCTCTCCTTTTCCTCTAGGCTGGGTCACCTCACCCCTCCCCTTGCTCTTTCCTGTAACTTAAGCTGTTGCTGGGAGTTGGAGGGGCTGGGCGTGTTTGAAAGGAGGCCCCACCGCTTTGCTTTTCAGGGTGGAATTGAAACCGTGGAACTGGGCTTGTCGGGCAGCTCAGAGGGGGAGGGGAGACGGAAATCAAAGCACAGGCTGCGGCTCCATCTGGGAAACCAACTTTGATTTACTAGCAAGGACCTGGCTTTCCCGCCACCCCCACCCTCCCCACTCTCTCCTGCTTCCCTGGACTTTGCTTTGTGGGGATAACTGGGGGATGGGGACCAGCCCCCTCCCACAACATGAAAACCAGCCCTTGTTCTGGCCGACCCTCTACAGAAGCAGGCTTCGGGGAGCCTGGATGGTTGTCCAGCTGCAGACAGTTCTTGGGGGGCGGGGGGAGGGGTGAGCGGATCTTAGGAACTAGGCCGGAGAGTATGACTGGAGGGAGGGAAGGTCCCCGTCAGGGGCAGATTCATCCTTTCTCTGGATGGACCACTCCCTCTTTGAGATTAGGGAGATGGGGGACTGAAGGTGGGGAGTTGTGGGACATTTTCCATCTATCTATATGACCTTTTGGTCACTCCAAACTGATGGAAGTACCAAGAAAAGAAAATGTCTGAGAATGGAAAGGTGAGGGGAAATTATTTTAGGGCTGAGGAGATGACTGCCTTGTAAGTATAAGGGCCTGAATTCAGATCTCCAATTTCCATGTAAAAAGCCAGGTACAGCCCTGAAGAACCGGAAGGAGGCTCTCTGGGACTTGCTGGCCTGCCTGTCTAGCAAAAACTGGTGAGCTCTAGGTTCAGCAAGAGACCTTTTCAAGACATAAGGTGAATGGGGCTGATGAGATGGCTCAGCAGTTAGAAGCTCTGGCTGAGGACTGAGTTTGAATCCCAGCATCCACATGGAGGCTAACAACCATCCCTAACTCCAGTTCCAGGGAATCTGATGCCCTCTTCTGTCTTTCATAGGCATTGCACTACAAACACGCAGGAATATACTCATACTCATTAAATTAAAACAATAAACTAGCCAGGCATGGTGGCGCACACCTTTAATCCCAGCACTTGGGAAGCAGAGGCAGACAGATCTCTGTGAGTTCAAGGCTAGCCTACTGTATATAGTGAGCTCCAGGACAACTGGGACTAAAGGGAGACCCTGTCTCAAAAAGACCAATACTACTACTACTACTACTAATAATAAACAACTTCTGCAATTCGACCCTGACCCCCCGCCCCCGTGTACAGCACAAAAAGAAAAAGTGTAATTAAAAAGCTCTTAAGGGGCTGGAGAGGTGGCCTAGTGGTTAAGAGCGCCGACCGCTCTTACAAAGGACCCAGGTTCAATCCCCAGCACCCACATGGCGGCCAAGAATCGTCTGAAACTCCAATTCCAGGAGAACTCCAGTTCCAGGGGAATCTGACACCCTCTTCTGACCTCCGCGGCATTGCACGACACGGGTGCACAGACCTACATGCAGACAATACATTCATACACATACATAAATAAATAAAAATTTTAAAAAGCTCTTAAATCTTTTTATTTTATTTTATTTATTTTTAATTAATTAATTTATTATTTTTTATGTTTATGAGTGTACTGTCTGCGTGTAGGTTGGTGCACCTGTGTCGTGCAATGCCACGGAGGTCAGAAGAGGGCGTCGGATTCCCCTGAAACTGGAGTTAAAGATGGTTCTTAGGGGGTTGGAGAGATGGCCTAGCGATTAAGAGTGCCGACCGCTCTTACAGAGGACCTGGGTTCGATCCCCAGCACCCACATGGCGGCTAAGAACCGTCTGTAACTCCAATTCCAGGAGAGCTCCAGTTCCAGGGGAATCCAAGACCCTCTTCTGACCTCTGCGGCATTGCACGACACAGTTGCACAAACCTACATGCAGTCAGTACATTCATACACATACAGAAATAAATAAATAAAATAAAAAACAGTTAAAAAAAAAAAAAAGATGGTTCTTAGCTGCCATGTGGGTGCTGAGGATCGAACCCGGGTCCTCTGCAAGAGCAGTCAGTGCTCTTAAGTGCTGAGCCATCTTTCCAGCCCCCTCTTCAATCTTTTTATGAATGTTTTGCCTGCTTATGTGTAGGTGTACGGGGAGTGTGCAGGGCCCACAAATGCCAGAAGAGGGCGTCAGATCCACTGGAACTAGAGTTACTGACAATTACCGGCCATCCTGTGGGTCCTGGAAACCAAACCCAGGTTTGGTTTAACTCCTGAGCCATCTCTTACATCTTTTCAAATGACACTCATTTATTCATTTGGGGGTGTGGGGTAATGCACACCCGTTGCATGACACTATTCCTAGGAAGATGTGAACAAATGTCTACTCATCCAAAACAGGGAATCAATGGCAAACCAAAGTAAGGACACCACCAACGTCTAACGTGGTGAATGAATGAGTTTCTTGGGGTTCTTGGAAGTAAGGGGACAGCAACTCTCCCCTCCATGTAGGTCCTGGGGCCTGAACTCTGGTCATCAGCTGCAACAGCAAGTGTCTTTCCCTCTTTAGCATCTCGAGAGTCCATAGAGAAAAAATTTTGGTGCTTTTTGTTTGTTTTTGCTTTTTTTTTTGTTTTTTTTTAGACAGGGGTCTCCGGAGCCCCAGCTGTCCTGAAACAACTCACTCTGTTGGTGGGTGTGGTGGACAAGCCTTTTAATTCACAGACTCAGGAGAGGAAGAGGGGGAGAGGAGCATTCTCTGCGAGTTGAGTTCAGGCCAACCGGCCTACTTAGGGAGTTCCGAAGCACCCAGGAGTGAAAAAGGCCCCCGGAGGCGGGAGCAGCCAGCAACCCAAGGCGGAGGCAAGGCACAAACACAGAAAACTACATAAACACGTACACACAGAGACACAAAGACACACAAAGACAAACAGACACACACACAAAAAAAAAAAAAAAAAAAAAAAAAAAAAAAAAAAAAAAAAAAAAAAAAGAAAACACAGACACACAGATACAAGAAGCACACGCTACACAGAGCACCGAAATCACACACACAGGATAGAGACAGAAAGACGACAACACGCTGACACAGCAAACACACAGAGACACAGAAAACAGTACACACAGATGACACAGGAAAAGACACCACTAAGACACAGAAACACGACCACCGAGACACAGAAGCAGGACACTCACAGAGACACAGATCAGATCGACACAGAGAGACACAGTTAAAACACGACACACATAGACACAAGACACCGACCACACATAGACACATGAAACCCACGCCACGCACAGACACAGATACAGGACACACATAGACACAGACACCACCACCATACGAAACCTATATAACACTACACCATAGACACATCCAGAACACGCACACATCTCACACATAAACACTAGACACCTCTGCACCGAAACCCTCACACACCTATACGCAGAACACGACACACGAGACACAGGAAACACTGGCCATCCACATATACACAGAAACAGACACACTATATACATAAACACTACACACATATACACATAAAACACTACCCCACATATACACATTAAACATATACAATTCTACACATAAACCACACACATATACACATAAATATACATATCTACATAATCATACTTATACACATAAACAATAACACACATATACACATAAACATACACACACATACACAATATGCCCTAAACAACCACCACACATATACACATGAAACACTACACACATTGACACAAGAAAACACTACCACACAGCTACACGAAACTACACACCTGAGTTACCACAGACACCACTACACACAGATACACATAAACACTTGATACACATATGCACACGGTAAACACTACCACACATCTACACCAGAAACACTTACTCACACATATACACATAAACACTACCACACATATACACATAAACACTACACACATATACACATAAACCACCACACACATATACACATAAACACTACACACATATACACATAAACACTACCACACATATACACATAAACACTACACACATACACACATAAACACTACTACACATATACACCATAGATTTTTAATAGATTCTTTGTGACAAAGTTCAGTATAAACAATGGAGGAAACTAAGCTCCAGTAGGAGGAGCTTGAGGCCACTTCCAGGGGAGTTGCTGTCTCTTCTCCCTCTCTCTTGTCCTGTCTACTTTACCTCTCTTTCTCTCTCAAAAATTTGTAAAACATTTCATTTATTATTATTATTATTATTATTATTATTATTATTATTGTCTTTTGAGGATGAGTGCTCCCCTTGAGCCCCCACTGTCCTGGAACTCAGTTTGTAGAGCAGGCTGGCCTTGAACTCACAGATGTCCGCCTGCTTCTGCCTCCAGAGCCTTGGGATTAAAGGTGTGCATCACCACTCCTGGCTTCTATGGATTATTTCTTTGCCTTTTTTTTAAATAAAAGTTTTTCTATTTCTTATTTTTTATGTATGAGTGAACTGTCTCCATGTAGGTTGGTGAACTGTGTCGTTGAATGCCTGCAGAGTCCAGGAGAAGGAGGGCATCAGATTCCCCTGCGAACTGGAGTTAAAGATGGTTCTTAGCCACCTGTTCTTCTTTTTCTGGGTGCTGGAATCGAACCCAGGTCCTCTGCAAGAGCAGTCGTTGCTCTTAACCCATTCGCCATCTCTCCAGCCCCATTTATTATTTTCTATGTATGAGTGAATTGCCTACAATGCTATTTAAGTGTCACTATGTCATGCACCTGCCTGAGCAGGTCGGAAGAGGGCATCAAATCCTCTGGAACTGGAGTTTCAGATGGTCGTTAGCTGCTATATGGGTGTTGGGAATTGAACCCAGGTCCTTCTGCATCAAGAGGCAAGCAAGTGCTATTAACTGCTAAACCAGGGCTCCAGCCCCCCTGTCTTTCTTATTTGCGGACCGGGTCTCCCTGGAGCCCCAGTGTCCTGGAAAACCACTTCTTGGACCAGGCTGGCCTTAATCACAGAGATCATCATGCTTCTGCCTACCAATGCTAGGATTAAAGGCTGCCACTGCACCCCGTCTTTTTTATCTTTATTTTAATTTATTATTATGTGTATGATGACGGTCTTGCCTGTAGGTTGGTGCACCCGTTTCATTGCCGTGCTGTGGGGGTCAGAAGAGGGGCATTCAGGAATACCCCGGACAATGGAGTTAACATGCGTTCTAGCAGCCATTGCATTGCTGCGCGAATCAACAACCCGGGTAATCTTGCAAAGAGCGGTTTGGTCTCTGAAAAGCTGAGCATATATACCCCGACCTCCCCCACCCCCCCCCGTCTTGTGGCTGGAGAGATGGCCTAGCAGTTAAGAGCGCCGACCGCTCTTACAGAGGACCCGGGTTCGATCCCCAGCACCCACATGGTGGCTGAGAACTGTTCGAAACTTCAATTCCAGGAGAACTCCAGTTCCAGGGGAATACGAGACCCTCTTCTGACCTCCGCGGCATTGCACGACATGGGTGCACAGACCTGCATACAGACAGTACATTCATACACATACAGAAATAAATAAAATTTTTTAAAAATTAAAAGATTTATTTAGCCAGGCGTGGTGGTGCACTCCTTTAATCCTAGCACTTGGGATGCAGAGGCAGACAGATCTCTGTGAGTTCAAGGCCAGCCTGATCTACAGAGTGAGTTCCAGGACAGCCAGGGTTACAAGGAGAACCTGTCTCAAAAAGACAACAAAAATAATCATTTATTTTTTATTTTATGTGTTTCACCTGGATTTACATATGTGTGCCCTGCCAGCAGCATCTGCAGAAGCCAGCAACGGGAACTGAACCTTGGTACTCTGCAAGAACAGAAAGTGCTCTTAACCACTAACCTGTTTTTTTGTTTGTTTGTTTTTTTTCTTTTTGAGACAGGGTCTTCCTGTAGTCCCAGCTGGCCTGGAATTTACTATGTAGATCAGATTGGCCTTGAACATACAGAGATCTGTCTGCTCGGCCTTCTGAGTGCTGGGATTAATGGCATGTACCACCATGCCTAGCATGGTCACATTCTTAAGCCCTTCAAGGTGTTCTTTCTTTTCTTTCTTTCTTTCTTTCTTTCTTTCTTTCTTTCTTTCTTTCTTTCTTTCTTTCTTTCTTTCTTTCTTTCTTTCTTTCTTTCTTTCTTTCTTTCTTTCACTGGCCTGGAACTCGCTCTGTAGACCAGGCTGACCTTGAACTCAGAGATCCGCCTGCCTCTTCTTCCCAAGTGCTGGGATTAAAGGCGTGCACCATTATGCCCAGCTGTTTTCTAACTATTAAAGGCCCTTTAACATCTAACCATAATGTGTTCTTCCACCATTCACCCCACCCACACTTTCCCCATTGTGTTAGACAAAATGGATTGGTCCTCAGCATCTGCCTTCAGGTTTTTCAGGTACTGCAGAGGTTGGAAGCCAAAAACCTCATTTCCTGCCTCTCTTGCAGCTAGAATTCTAGATACCAAATTAATTTGAGGCAGAACATAGAAGGAATTTAGGCAGTTGGGTTTATCCAGTGAGACCCCCAATTTTCTGGAGACCCAGGCCACTTGAGTAAACTCTCATAGTATCAATTGTGGATGCTCCATAGATCAAAGCTCCTCTGCATGTGGACCTTTAGATAGCTATATTTGTTTAAGGCAAAGCTCTGACACTGGGAGGAAATCAGTCATTTTGTGCACCAGAAGAGAAGTTGATCGTCAACCTTTACTCTTACTCTAGTACTATTTCAGGATTTTTTAAATTTTTATTTGTGTGTGTGTGTGTGTGTGTGTGTGTGTGTGTGTCTGCGTGTGCCATGTATATGCAGGTGTCTACAGAGGCCATAAGAGGGCATTGGATCCCCTGGAGCTGAAATTACAGATGGTTGTGAGCTGTTGGATGTGGATGCTGGGACCTAAATTCAGATCCTCTAGAAGAACAAGTGTTCTTAATTGGCTAGCCATCTCTCCAGAATCCTTTTTCCCTGTACAAACAACACTATTTTTGTGTTGTTTTTATTTTGTTACCATTTCAAAGCACACAGCCCTTGTTTGAACAGTATCTTCTCTTGGAACTACTCCCATTTGGGGATTTTTTTTTCTTTTACTTTCTTTCTAGTAAACATGCTGGGTGAGTGCTCTCTTTTTTGAGTCCATGGGGTTCGTTCCTTGTCAGTTTAGAACGTGATCCTGGAGTCACAGACCACAACTACTATAACCAGTATAGCTTGGGGGGCTTGTCAGAGATTCCACAGAACACCAACAAACATAGGTGACTCAGAGTCAAAGACCACCCCCGTTTCTTCTCTTTTGGGGTATATCTTTAATAACTAGGAAAAATTCGACCCACAGACCCTGAAGAGGAAAAAAAAAGAATGATGTTTTTCTGCCTTTGGGCTTGGCCAGAATACCAACTAGAAGATGGGGAACAATGGCCCCAGGGGGAAATATTAATCATCATACTGTCTTAGAGTTAGACTTGTTTTTCTGGGAGGAGAAAAATGGTCAGGGGTTCCCTACGTGCAAGCTTTCTTTGCTTTAAGATTTATGTCAAAAGTGCCACCCCCTAGGAAAGGAACTTGTCCAACAGAAAAGAAAAGGCCTCCATCTGGGAAGGAGATGCTTACAATGTCTCCCACTCTGTCCAGGAGAACCAAAAAGCACCAGACTCCCCTATTCCCATCTCTTTTGCCCTTAAAAGAAGCAAACTTGATGGGGCTGGAGAGATAGCCTAGCGGTTAAGAGCACCAACTGCTCTTGCAGAGGACCCGGTTTCAATCCCCAGCACCCACATGGCGGCTGAGAACCGTCTGTATCTCCAATTCCAGGAGAACACCAGTTCCAGGGGAATCTGAGACCCTCTTCTGACCTCTGCGGCATTGCACGACACAGGTGCACAAACCTACATGCAGACAGTACATTCATACACATACAAAAATTAATAAAATTAAAAAAAAAAGAAATAAACTTGCTGGGCATGGTGGCGCATACCTTTAATCCTAGCACTTGGGAGGCAGAGGCAGGCAGATCTTTGTGAGTTCAAGGCCAGCCTGGTCTACAGAGTGAGTTCCAGGCCAGCTGGGGCTACTGGGAGACCCTGGCTCAAAAAAACCAAAAAAAAAAAAAAAAAGTAAACTTCAGGCTGGATGGACAGACCATGCTTTCTTTTGCCTCCAAGAATTAAGGCAAATTAAAATTGATCTGGGTCAATTCTCAGAGGATGTATGGATGAGTTCCAAGAATTCACTCAATTCTGTGATCTGACATGAAAAGATAACCTGCTAGCCGGGAGTAGTGGCTCACGCCTTTAATCCCAGCACTCAGGAAGCAGAAGCAGGTGGATCTCTGTGAGTTCAAGGCCAGCCTGGTCTATGTAGCCATTTCTGCACCAGCTGGGGCTACAGGGAGATCCTGTCTCAAAAAAGACTAAACCTTAACAGTTAAAGATGATTGAAGCCTTACAGGCTGAAAAATTGGATGGGAATAAAATATATAAGGTAAATTGAACAGGAGATTTACTGACATTTACAGGATAGGAAGGAGATTATACTAGAAGGAAGGAAGTCCCCATTTGTGACCCTGGATGGGATTATTATCGCCTCTTGGGGAGACTAAAACAAAAGTATTTTTTTTAATTTTTTTATTAATTTTATTTATTTCTGTATGTGTATGAATGTACCGTCTGCATGCAAGTCTGTGCACCCGTGTCGTCCAATACCGCGGAGGTCAGAAGAGGGTGTCGGATTCCCCTGGAACTGGAGTTCTCCTGGAATTGGAGTTTCAGACGGTTCTCGGCTGCAATGTGGGTGTTGGGGATCGAACCCGGGTCCTCTGTAAGAGCAGTCGGCGCTCTTAACCACTAGGCCATCTCTCCAGCCCGACAAAAGTATTTCTTACTCTGTATTTTATAAAGAACCCATATTAGGTCAGGCATGCTAATGCAAACCTTTAATCCCAGCTCTTAGAAGGCAGAGGGAGGTGGAACTCTGAGATCAAGAACAGTTTCCGGCTGAAGAGATGGCTCAGCAGTTAAGAGGGCCTACTGCTCTTGCAGAGGAGCCGGGTTCGATTGCCAGCACCCACAAGGCAGCTAAGAACCATCTTAGTGCAGGCGTGGTGGCACATGTCTTTAATCCCAGTGCTTGGGAGGCAGAGGCAGGCAGATCTCTGTGAGTTCAAGGCCAGCCTGGTCTACAGAGTGAGCTCCAGGCCAGCTGGGGCTATAGGGAGACCCTGTCTAAAACAAAAAATAAAAGAACAGCTTAGTTTATATAGCAAGTTCCAGGCCTGATAGGGGTCTATAGTGAGACCCTGTCTCAAAAACTAAACAGTTAAGAGCACTGGCTGCTCTTCCAGATGATCCAGGTTCCAGTTCCAGCACCCACATGGCAGCTAACAACCATCTGTATCTCCAGTTCCAGCAGAATTTTGTTTTTTAATTTGTAAACTAATGTTTTTATTTAGTTCAGCTGCATTTATGGCACAAGATCTCATTTTCAAAATGGCACCAATTTAAATGTCCAACTTAAAAGTCCATTGGAATCTCTCAATGAGGGGTTCCATTATTTGTCTTTTCTTCTGTTTATTTGTCCATGATGTCTGGACTCAGCATCTGCTTTCCAGGAATTTTTGATAGTCATGGTGTGAGTTTTCCCTTAGGTAATAGTCCATCCAAACTGTCTTCTTTTGGACTGCATGCAATTGGTTCTCAGCCACCTTATCTTGAAGTGCTGGGTGCATTAGCAATTGGAGGATCCCTGTCTAGGTTCTGCAGAAGGAGAGAGGACCCATACCATCTCCTGGGTCACAGTTCATCACTTAGGGAGCCCAAGGCAGGAACTCAGGGCAGGAACCTGGAGGCAGGAGCTGAAGCACAGGCCATGGAGGAATGCTGATTACTGGTTTGCTCCCTCCAGCAGAATTTGACTCCCTCTTCTGAACTCTGTGGTCATTACACAACATGGTGTACTTACATACATGCAGGTGATACGCTCATACACATAAAATAAGATAATAGCTGGGCTTGGTGGCGTACGCCTTTAATCCTAGCACTTGGGAGGCAGAGGCAGGCAGATCTTTGTGAGTTCAAGGCTAGCCTGGTCTACAGAGTGAGTTCCAGGACAGCTGGGGCTACAGGGAAACCCTGTCTCGAAAAGACAAAAAAAAAAAAAAAAAAGATAATAAAGCAGACATAGCGGCCCAGGCCTTTAATCCCAGTAGAGGCAGAGGCAGAGTTGGTCTGTAAAGCGAATTCCAAGTCAGATAGGAATACAGGGAGAACCTCTTTCAAAAAGATCAAAACGAGCCGGGCGTGGTGGCGCACGCCTTTAATCCTAGCATTTGGGAGGCTGACCAAACAGGGTCTGGAGAGATGATTTACCAGTTAAAAGCACTTACTACTCCTCCAGAGGACCTGGGTTCAGTTCCCAGCACCCACATAATGACTACTTCCATCCTTAACTCCAGTTCCAGAGAATCCAACACCCACTTCTAACCTCCAGAAGCACCAGGCATGCACATGCTGCACTTACATATATGTAGGTAAAACACTCATATACATAAAATAGAAATAAAATCTTAAAAAAAGTAAACCTTTCAATTGCTCCAAGCTCTTTCCAGTAATTCAGGGAGCAGAGGGAATCCTTACAATCTTCCTAGAGGGACTCTTTTTATTTTTAATTTTTGTCTCTTCTTGGGGACTTCTGATCTTTTTGTCTTTTTGAGACAGGGTCTCCCTACTGACCTGAATTCAAACTCACTATGTAGACCAGGCTGACCTCAATCTCACAGAGAACTGCCTGCCTCTGTCTCCCGACTGTTGGAAATAAAGGTGTGCACCACCACACCAGCTTGGACTCCTGATCTTAATAAACCACTGGCAAACATTTGGTAAACATCAGGCAAATATTACAAAGTATTCCCCTCGGACCAGACAATGCACCCTCCCACCCCCAGACAGTTAATTACTCAAAAGAGCTAGCAATATGTTCTACAATTGAGGCCAGGAGGAAACTAAGAAAAATGAGTGGGGACGGACAAAAGAGAGGCCACCTTGTTAGTGGCTGCCTTCTGGAGAGCTGTCAGGATCCCAAGTGTCTCCTACTAAATAATGTTATGAGTGTAAACAGACAGGACATTTCACAAGGGAGTGCCCAAACAGAAAGCAAGAGTCGTGGGGCTGGAGAGATGGCCTAGCAGTTAAGAGTGCTGACCGCTCTTGCAGAGGACCCGGGTTCCATCCCCAACACCCACATGGCGGCCGAGAACCGTCTGAAACTCCAATTCCAGGAGAACTCCAGTTCCAGGGGAATCCGACACCCTCTTCTGACCTCCGCGGCATTGTATGACACGGGTACACAAACTTGCATGCAGACAGTACATTGATACACATACAGAAATAAATAAATGCCGGGTGTGGTGGCACATGCCTTTAATCCTAGCACTTGGGAGGCAGAGGCACGTGGATCTCTGTGAGTTCAGGCCAGCCTGGTCTACAGAGTGAGTTCCAGGACAGCCAGAGCTACAGGGAGACTCTGTCTCAAAAAGAAAAAAAAAAAAAAAAGAAAGCAAGAGTTGCCACCTAGACCCTATCCTAATCATTAACAAAACCAGTAGAGAGCAAACTGTCCCCAGGGGTGAAGGCTCAGGGAGACAGATTGTAGGCTTATTCTAGTCCTACAAGAACAGGATTGAAGGGACTCAGGGTCATTTTATAATACTTCCACCCCAAATCAAATCTCTCTGTGTAAACTACAGAGGGAGGAAATACAGCCTCATTATTAGATACAATTGCATCCTTATCAGTCCTTCTATTTTATCTTGGTCCTGTGTCTCCCAATAGTACCAGTGTAATGGGAGTCTCAGGAAAGCCCAGGACTTGCTATTTTATGTCTCTTCTGTGACAAATGGGAAGGCCTCTTTTTTCTGCATGTCTTCTGGTTGTGTTAGTGAGCCCTGCTCCCCTTCTGGGAAGAAGAATGAGACCTTATGTTGTACCTGGGGACCACCATTCTTTGTTTTAGAATTTATTTGTTTACTTTTTAGTAATGTGTTTTATGTGTGCCTGCATGAGTTCATGTACACCACCTGCATGCAGGTGTCCATACAGGCCAGAAGAGGGCATCAAATCCCAAAGAACTGGAGTTAGAGATAGTAGTGTGCTACCATGTGGTTGCTGGGAACTGAACCCAGGTCCTCTGCAGGAGCAGTAAGCAATCTTAACTGCAGAGCCATTTCTCCAGCCCCAGGACCACCACTCTTTTTTTTTTTTTAATTTTTTTTTATTTATGTGTATGAATGTACTGTTTGCATGTAGGTCTGTGCATCCGTGTCGTGCAATGCCATGGAGGTCAGAAGAGGTTCTCGGATTCCCCTGGAATTGGAGTTCTCCTGGAATTGGAGCTACAGACGGTTCTTAGCCGCCATGTGGGTGCTGGGGATCGAACCCGGGTCCTCTGCAAGAGCGGTCAGCACTCTTAACTGCTAGGCCATCTCTCCAGCCCCAGGACCACCACTCTTATAGCCCTGAGATGGGGTTTCATTCCTCCTTTAAGGAAGATGAAAATTAATCCAAGACTTTGGGCCATTCAGGGGCAGATTACAAAGGCAATTATAGCCTCCCATATTAAAATCCATCTAATATTAGTCACTTTTCTGTTACCATGATACAATATCATGACCAGCCGGGCATGGTGGTGCACATCTTTAATCCTAGCATTTGGGAGGCTGAGGCAGGCGGATCTTTGTGAGTTCAAGGCCAACCTAGTCTACAGAGTGAGTTCCAGGACAGCTGGGGCTACAGGGAGACCCTGTCTCGAAAAGACAAAAAAAAATTATGTATATATAAAATTAACATATATGAAAATGGAACAAAATGCAAACTACGCAGAAATCATTTTGAAGCTAGGCTTTATAGTACAGCATTCTAGTAACTCAAAGGTTAGTGGTGAAAAAGTTTGGATTGAAAAAAGTTTCTGAGCACCCAATTCTAGGGATGGTTATTAAAATGAAAGTATCTTTAAATTATACGCTTTCACCTCTACAGAAATGATCATTTGCAGATATTATTCAGTCTGTAGTTTTCTGCTCACAGTAACTTGAGATATGCTTCCTTAAATTGGAAAGCAAATCAGATTCATTTTTCATGAATTGATTTAATATGCACATAAACTTCAGAATATAAAGCAATTAAAATATGTGCAGAGGAACCTTGATTTCTGCAAATTCATGACACTTTATCCTACATATTGGCCAGTAGCATTCTTCATACAGCATCTTACTGTCCTTGCTCACATGGTTAATTTTACCAGTGTATGCCAATATTCAGAATCTATATTTAGAGAATTCCCCAATGTTGTGATGTCCCACTTCTACTTTCTCAGATTGCTTGGAGATACTAACATTGTGACTTTTTTATTTAGCCTTATGTGTGATTTTACAGTTTGAGTAATCGACGCTTCTCTTCCATCCCTCTATTTTTTCCAGTCTTTTTTAGATCTTTTCTCTCAATGTCATGTATTTGTAAGAAGAGAAATCCTGGTGCAATCTCCTGGGATTATCTGATGAGCAGGAACCATATGTTACTGGTGTTTTGCAGAGATTACTGTGTATACTACACTGACATCCCAACTCCCCCAAACAATTCCAGATAACTTTATATTACACAAACAGCTTGCTAATGAGCCATGGTGATGGTCACCATATTTAGTAATATTTATTAAATTGTTATAAAGTATGAAAGGATATTGCTTTATGTCTGTGATTAAGTAGTTAAAAGAGAATTTTATTTTTTGAAAGAAATCAGTAGAATTGACTTTCCTGTAGTGTTTGGTTTGATTTTCTTCTTATATTTATTTTTTATATTTTTATTTCTAGTGTTAATATTTACTCAGGAGGAACCAAAGAGTAACATTTTCAAATATTTTTCACATGCTTTAAAAAATGAAATATCTTTGTATCAACAAGATGGTAAAGAATTAAGGTGAAGGATGTGGCACAGGCCCAGAGCTAAAGCATCTAACAATATAAAGGATATACATATATATGTATTATATATACATATATATATATGTATGTATATATATGTATATATATGTATATATAATACATATATATGCATGTATACATATATATTATATATATGTATATATACATCATTATATATGTATACATATATACATATATATAATATAAAGGATATACATATATATATATACAGAGAGAGAGAGAGAGAGAGAGAGAGAGAGAGAGAGAGA
>VZQC01001733.1:2907516-2940422 GCA_009823505.1 Rhizomys pruinosus | reverse complement strand
GGCCAGCTGGGACTACAGGGAGACTCTGTCTCGAAAAGACAAAAAAAAAAAAAAAAGAAGTTGGCCTCCCTCGGACTTCTCTGCTCCCCTTACCCTGGTCTGAACCAGTAATACTCCTCACACTCTGGTCTCAGCTTCTATAAGATGATATATGGAAGACATTTTCTCACTAATGACATCTTTTTTAAAAATTGTATTTCATTTTTATTTATGTATATATGGATGCCCTCAAAGGCCAGAAGAGAGCACCAGATTCCCGGAGCTGAAGTTACTAGTGGTTGTGAACCAACCTGTAAAGGTGCTGGGAACCAAACTCAGGTTCTCCGGAAGAGCAGCAATCAAGCACCACTTACAACCACTGAACCATCCCTTCAGTCTCGCTAACAACTTCTTAATAGATAAAGAAGTTGGGGCTGGAGAGATGGCCTAGCGGTTAAGAGCGCCGACCACTCTTACAGAGGACCTGGGTTCGATCCCCAGCACCCACATGGTGGCCGAGAACCGTCTGAAACTCCAATTCCAGGAGAACTCCAGTTCCAGGGGAATCCGACACCCTCTTCTGACCTCCGCAGCATTGCACGTCACGGGTGCACAAACCTGCATGCAGACAACACATTCATACACATACGAAAATAAATAAAATTAAAAAAAAAATAAAGAAGTTAAAGATCAGATAAATCATGTAATCTCTTTGGCTCATTTCCAACAGTCTCTGAGAATTGTCAGACACACAAACCTGACTATTAGGAAGGCCCCTCTTCGAATGGGAGAACCGGTGATGGATGGTCTGATTATCATCTGGCAGGACCCCATCCTTAAAACTCATTTGGGACGGACCCCATATAGTTGTTTTTTTACCCCAACTGGAATAAAAGAGCTTTATTCTTGTGAACTGATAGATCTAAGGTATATATTCAAGAAAGTAAATAGGACTGGAGAAATGGCTCAGCAGTTAAGAGTACCAACTGGTCTTGCAGAGGACCCGGGTTCAATTCCCAGCACCCAGATGGTGGCCAAGAACCATCTTTAAGCCTGACGTGATGGTGCATGCCTTTGATCCTAGCATTCAGGAGGCAGGTGGATCTCTGTGAGTTCAAGGCCAGCTGGGTCTACAGAGTGAGTTACAGGCCAGCTGGGGCTATAGGGAGACCCTGTCTCAAAAAGAAAGAAAGTAATAAATGTGTTAATACTTTGTGAATGCCAAGGAAGTCTCAAGCTATACAGATTGATCCTTATCTCTCTAATACCCATAACTTTTCTTCTTTTATTTATTTTTAAATTTATTATTCATATTTTATGTGTATGATTGTATTGCCTACATATATGTATGTGCACCCATGTCATGCAATGCCCACAGAGATCAGAAGAGGGCATCAGATCCCATGGAACTGGAGTTGTGGGTGGTTGTTAACCACCATTTGGGTACTGGGAATTGAACCTGGTCCTGTGCAAGATCATCCAGTGCCCTTAACTGCTGAGCCATCTCTACATCCCCCTTTTCTTCTTTTTCTCCTTCTCCTCCTCCTTTTCCTTCTTCTCCTCCTCCTCCTCCTCCTCCTCCTCTCCTCCTCCTCCTCCTCCTCCTCATCCTCCTCCTCCTCCTTCTCCTTCTCCTTCACCTTCTCCTTCTCCTTCTTCTTCCTCTTCTTCTTCTTGTCTTTTGAGACAAGGTCTGTCTGTAGCCCCAGCTTGCCTGGAACTCACTATGTACACTATGTAGTTCAGGCTGGCCTTGAACTCACAGAGATCTGCCTGGCTCTTCTGAGTGCTGGGACTAAAAGCATGCACCACCACACCCAACCTTTTAAAGATTTATTTATTTTTATCTGGGTGTGGTGGTGCATGCCTTTAATCCTAGCACTTGGGAGGCAGAGGCAGGCAGATCTCTGTGAATTCAAGGGGCTATAAGCAGACCCTGTCTCAAAAAGACAAAAAAAAAGATTTTTTAAAAGATTATTTATTTTTATGTGTATGACTGTTTTGCCTGTATGTATCTATGTGCACCACATGCATGCAGTGTTCACAGAGGCCAGAAAAAGTGATAGAATCCCCGGAACTGGAGTTACAGACAGTTGTGATTCACCTTGGGGGTGATGGGAACCAAATCTGGATCTTCTGAAAGAGCAGCCAGTGCTCTTAACAACTGAGCCATCCCACCTGCCTTCTAAACTTTCTTTACAGCTTTACCTTCTCCTTTCTCAGGACACTCCAGACACTCCTTCTTTTTTTTCTTTTTTTTTTTTTTTTCCTTGGTCTTTTTGAGACAGGGTCTCCCTGCCAACTTGGCTGTCCTAGAACTCGCTCTGTAGACCAGGCTGGCCTTGAACTCACAGAGATCTGTCTTCCTCTGCCTCCCAAATGCTAGGATTAAAGGCATGAGCCACCAGGCCCAGCACACACTCCTTTTTTTTTTTGTCTTTTCAAGACAGGGTCTCCCTGTAGCCCCAGCTGACACACTCCTCCTTTTAATGGCTGCCTTTTTCAACAGCCAAACTAGGTGATGCTGCAAGCTTCCTTTTCCACGTGTCTTAATTTGTGGTCTACTTATCCTTTGGACTGTCTAACCAGGAGGAAGGCTTCTCCTTTATCTTTTCAGCTCTTGGTTATTGTAACCACTACTCATCCCCTTACCCCCAGTTGTCATCCAACTCATTAATCTTACTCAAACTACCTGTCCTCTACAGCACACATGCAACTATGAGGCGATAGCTCTGGGGGCCTAGCTCTTGACCATTTGAAATAGGCCAGTCTCATCAGACACTACTCTGGCTTCTCATCTACCCTTCATACTGAAGCCATCAATAGCAGAATGGGAGGAGAACCATGTCCAACTAACACAGACTGGCAACCGACACAACCTTCTGAATGAGTAGGATAGGCGAGCTCCTTACTTCAGAAGGCCTCACTCTGCTTCCAGCACATTAAGGGAAATGGACCTTGATTGGGGCCCTTGATCTTCCTGCTGTCAAACACCAGAAGTGGGAATTCTACTCACCAGATTTCCAGTTTGGCAGCCTGTGAATGACTTAGACGACTACCAGGACTTAGAAGCTGAGAATCATGCTGGACAATAACCAACCTCCACATGGTCCATCCAGGGCTCCTTTCTAGAACTAAACAAATCCTTAATCCCAGATGAACCCTACGGTTACATGGGAATAGACAAAAGAATTGGTACTCTGAGGTTAGAGAGATGGCCTAGGGTCAGGCATGGTGGCACATGCCTTTAATCCTAGCACTTGGGAGGCAGAGGCAGGTGGATCTTTGTGAGTTCAAGGCCAGCCTGGTCTACAGAGTGAGTTCCAGGACAGCTGGGGCTACAGGGAGACTGTGTCTCGAAAAGACCATAAAAAAAAAAAAAAGGTAAGAACTCGGCAAGGCTGCCCCCTGTCACCACTCCTCTTCAATATAGTGCTTGAAACACTTGCTAGAGCAATAAGGCAAGAAAAGGAAATTAAAGGAGTACTAATTGGAAAAGAGGAAGTCAAGCTATCCCTATTTGCTGATGATATGATTGTTTACTTAAGGGATGCTAAAAACTCCACCAGAAAACTCCTAGAAATGATTAACAGCTTCAGCAAAGTGGCAGGATACAAAATTAACCTTAAAAAATCAATGGCCTTTCTTTACACCAAGAACAAGCAACTGGAGAAAGAATTCAAAGAGACCTTCCCACTCACAATAGCCTCAAAAACAATAAAATACCTAGGAACAAACCTAACCAAAGACACCAAAGATCTCTACAACAAAAATTTTAAACCTTTAAAGAAAGAAATTGAAGAAGACATCAGAAGATGGAAAAACCTCCCATGCTCATGGATTGGGAAAATTAACATTGTAAAAATGTCCATTTTACCGAAACTCTTGTATAGATTTAACGCAATCCCAATCAAAATCCCCAAGAGTTTCTTCACAGGCTTGGAAACAAAAGTTCTTAAATTCATTTGGAAAAACAAAAGACCCCGAATAGCCAAATCAACCCTGAGTGAAAAGAGCTACACAGGAGGGATCTCTATACCAGATTTTAAACTATACTACAGGGCTATAGTCATAAAAACAGCCTGGTACTGGCACAAAAACAGACCTGTTGACCAATGGAACAAAACCGAAGATCCAAATCTGAGCACATACAATTTCAGCCATCTCATATTTGACAAGGGGGCCAAGAAACCACAATGGAGAAAAGACAGCATCTTCAGCAAGTGGTGTTGGCAAAACTGGATCACCACTTGTAGAAGAATGAAATTAAACCCCTACCTCTCACCCTGTACAAAAGTCAACTCCAGATGGATTAAAGACCTCAACGTGAAACCCCAAACTCTGAAGGTGATAGAAGAAAAAGTTGGCAGCAGACTACAAGACATAGGCGTAGGAAAAGACTTCCTAAATCAGACAGCAGCTGCACAAGAATTAAGGTCGACAATTGACAAATGGGACCTCATCAAACTCAAAAGCTTCTGTACATCAAAAGAAACAATCAAGGAAGTGAAGAGAAATCCCACAGAGTGGGAGGAAACCTTCACTGCAGATACATCTGACAAAGCATTGATTTCCAGAATATATAAACTACTCAAAAAACAAAGAAAAAAGAAAACAAACGACCCGCTCAATAGATGGAGCAAAGAACTGAACAGAGACTTCACAAGCGAGGAATTAGAGATGTCTGAGAAACACCTCAAGAACTGCTCAACATCACTAATCATTAAGGAAATGCAAATCAAAACCACTTTAAGATATCATCTTACTCCAGTAAGACTGGCTAGGATCAAGAAAACAAATGATACCAAGTGCTGGAGAGGTTGTGGGGAAAGGGGAACACTCATCCACTGCTGGTGGGAATGTAAACTCGTACAGCCACTATGGAAAGCAGTGTGGAGAACCCTTGGAAGACTTGGAATGAACTTGCCACCCGACCCAGCCATACCACTCCTGGGCATGTACCCTCAAGACTTACGCCACCACAGAGATACATGCACGGCCATGTTTATTTCAGCTCTCTTCACAATAGCAAAGAGCTGGAACCAACCTAAATGCCCCTCAACTGACGAATGGATAGAGAAAATGTGGTACATCTACACAATGGAGTTCTATGCAGCAGTAAAGAAAGACGACATCACGAGCTTTGCAGGAAAATGGCTGGAGCTAGAGGACATCATGCTGAGTGAAGTAACACAGTCCCAGAAAAACAAAACGACGAATGGTATCCCTCATCTGTGGATGCTAGTGCCAATTACCCAGTTGTAAGTATTTCTTGTTTAGGGCCCCCTGAGCTTTTGTACAAAGCAGTTGGGCGTAATGCATTTTGGAAACAACAACAACAACAACAGAAAAGACTGCCTCAAAGAACTGACTGAAACAGTGAACTTCTGCTCAAAACAGTCAACTTCCTCACGGAAAATATTGAGAAAGACTAAGAGATGAAAAGCATGTTTGGCAGAATGCATGAGCTCTGGCGGGGTGGGGGAATGGGTGGGAACACGGGTCTAGATTTGTTAAAAATAAATAAATAAATAAATTTATGTGAAAAAAAAAGAAGTGGTAGTCCTATAAACATCATTATCTTCCAACGCTTAGGAGTCTTGTGTTTTTTTTAATTTTTTTTTAATTTTATTTATTTTTGTGTGTGTATGAATGTACTGTCTGCATGTAGGTTTGTGCACCTGTGGTGTGCAATGCCGCGGAGGTCAGAAGAGGGTCTCGGATTCCCTTGGAACTGGAGTTCTCCTGGAATTGGAGTTACAGATGGTTCTCAGCGGCCATGTGGGTACTGGGGATCGAACCCGGGTCCTCTGCAAGAGCAGTTGGTGCTCTTAACCGCTAGGGTCTCTCTCCAACCCCAGGAGTCTTGTTTTTTGATCCTCACATTACGTTCTAGGAATCTGTTGTGCCAAACACCTCATAGCTTTTCAACATTAGATTAGTCATTCAATCTTTTTTTTGTTTTGTTTTGTTTATTGTTTTTTTGAGACAGCGTCTCCCTGTAGCCCCAGCTGTCCTGGAACTCACTCTGTAGACCAGACTGGCCTTGAACTCACAAAGATCTTCCTGCCTCTGCCTCCTGAGTGCTAGGATTAAAGGTGTGTGTAGTCATTCAGTCTTAGCTCACTCTCTACACATAGATGATATCCCAAGGCTTAAGCCTCTTAGATTTTAGCCCTTGGGGTCTCCTGGACCCCTCTCTCTGGACTAATCAGACATAGTTATCCTCCAATGAAATATTTATTTAGATTCAGGACTCTACCACTGGCAATCACCTAAAAGGGACAGGCTCCCATCTTTACTTAATACCCTCATTGGCTGGTAGGATCTGTACACTATAGTAAATGCCTTCATCGATGCTTTGGTCTTTATGGCTTTAGACTTTCCGTGTTGGAAGACTTTCTTAAGTTTCTTTCTTTTTTTTAAAAAAAACTTTATTTATTTATTTCTGTATGTGTATCAATGTACTGTCTGCATGCAGGTCTGTGCACCTGTGTCGTGCAATGCCGCAGAGGTCAGAAGAGGGTCTCGGATTCCCCTGGAGCTGGAGTTCTCCTGGAACTGGAGCTTCAGATGGCTCTAGGCCACCATGTGGGTGCCGGGGATAGAACCTGGGTCCTCTGTAAGAGCGGTCGGCGCTCTTAACCGCTAGGCCATCTCTAAAGCTCTCCTATAAAATGATACTCTAGCCGGGCATGGTGGCGCAGGCCTTTAATCCTAGCACTTAGGAGGCAAAGGCAGGTGGATCTTTGTGAGTTCAAGGCCAGCCTGATCTACAGAGTGAGTTCCAGGACAGCTGGGGCTACAGGGAGACCCTGTCTCAAAAAGACTAAAATAAAATAAAATAAAATGATACTCTAAATGTGATACATCCTCCATCTCTCCGAGCCTTCTTCAGATCCATCCATAAACATAAGTTTCTTCTTGCTCACTGTCTTTATTTTATGTGAACTCATATAAACTATTCATAACTTCTCCAAAGTCCTGCAGTCCTCTACCATCCAGATCTCTGAAGTTCACTAACAGAACTTTAACTCATTGACAGATGTGGTCCTTCAGAATCAGAGGGCCCTAGACTCATTTTCTAACCACAGAAGTTGGTGACACCATGCTTCTACTAATGAGACTTGTCACTTCTAGATAAACAATATTGGCTTGCTAGAAAAAGATCTATCAAAAGTCAAAGATAAAAGGCTAGAGCTGGGCACGGTGGCACACGACTTTAATCCCAGCACTCAGGAGGCAGAGGCAGGTGGATCTCTGTGAGTTCAAGGCCAGCCTGTGTAGGAAGCTTCCTTTGTCACAAGCAGGTACAGCACGTCCTGCTAAGGGAAGGGGAGCATAGTGCCTGCCTTGCGGACACTGTGGGGAACTGACCCTTCAGAGGTCAGTCAGTCACTTCTGTAACCGAACCTGAGAGGTACTTCCAACTCAGGTCCTTAGCCTGGGACAGCGGAACATTTCTCTCCTCAGCTGTGCTTTTTCCACCTGCCCAAAGACTGCTGGCCCCTAGACAGGAATTTTAGGCTGATGGGTGATGGCCTATCACCAGCCTATACCCATTCACAATTCACTTCACAGCTGGTGACCAGATAGGTCTCCTTCCAGCCCCACTTCACCCATACCAGCTATCTAGGTTGTTGGTCTAAAGGACTACTGTCCAACCCACTGGTCACTCAATGAAATTCAAGCCTGCTGCGGTCTGTATGTGTGAAAAAATAATGGCTGGGAATTCTGTGTAATGATGGTAATGGAGAATTCAATTTATTGCCTGCTACAGCTTGCTTTTATAAGGAAAATGACATCAGCTCCCAAAGCCAATCACAGATCCCCAGTTCTGCGCCACTGCACACTGCTGCTCTGCCTAGAATCCTGTACCTGGGCCACGTTGCTTGCTCCTTCTTGGAGCAGGGTCAGAGAAATCCCATGAATCCCACATGGAGTCCTGAGGTGTGCTAGCTGAGAACTAGCCCCCAATTCAAACTGGATCTGCCCACAAGCCTGGTCTACATAGAGAGCTCCAGGACAACAGGGGCTACTGGGAGACCGTCTCAAAAAGGCCAAAAAAAAAAAAAAACAAGACTTCCACCCACAGATATACAATCATTACAATCATGCTTTCATTTGGTGTTTGTGTGTGTGTGTGTGTGTATGTGTGTATGTGTGTATGTGTATGTGTGTGTGTGTGTGTGTTAAGGATTCCCCAGAAGATTCAAAACAGACTCTCTAGAATACTTGATCAAAGTTATTTACAGCATGACATTCTAGGCGACAGTCAGGCAAAACACCCACACACAAGCTTCCTGTTCGAGAAACTCAGACTTGCAAAGCAACAAAGACACAGGCTAGAGTACAGAACTAAAAAGGGAACGCGGTGGGGAAATGTACACAAGCCAGACGGCTGTGTANGACAGGAATTTTAAGGCTGATGGGTGATGGCCCTATCACCAGCCTATACCATTCACATTCACTTCACAGCTGGTGACCAGATAGGTCTCCTTCCAGCCCCACTTCACCCATACCAGCTATCTAGGTTGTTTGGTCTAAAGGACTACTGTCCAACCCACTGGTCACTCAATGAAATTCCAAACCTGCTGCGGTCTGTATGTGTGAAAAAATAATGGCTGGGAAATTCTGTGAATGATGGTAATGGAGAATTCAATTTATTGCCTGCTACAAGCTTTTATAAGAGAAAATGACATCAGCTCCCAAAGCCAATCACAGATCCCCAGTTCCCACTGCACTGCTGCTCTGCCTAGATCATGTCCTGGGCCACGTTGCTTGCTCCTTCTTGGAGCAGGGTCAGAGAAATCCATGAATCCCACATGGAGTCCTGAGGTGTGCTAGCTGAGAACTAGCCCCCAATTAAACTGGATCTGCCCACAAGCCTGGTCTACATAGAGAGCTCCAGGACAACAGGGGCTACTGGGAGACCGTCTCAAAAAGGCAAAAAAAAAAAAAAAAAAAAAAAGAGCTAGAGAGATGGCTCAGTGGTTAAACACTGGCTGCTCTTGCAGAGGACCTGGGTTTGATTCCCAGCACCCCCATTGTGGCTAACAACCATCCATAACTCCAGTTCCAGGAGATCTGACACCTTCTTCTTTGAACCTCCATGGGCATTGCATGACACAGATGCACCTACCTACATGCAGGCAATACACTCATACACATAAAAAATAAAAATAATAGCTGGGTGTGGTGGCGCACGCCTTTAATCCTAGCACTTGGGAGGCAGAGGCAGGAGGATCTTTGTGAGTTCAAGGCCAGCTGGTCTACAGAGTGAGTTCCAGGACAGCTGGGGCTACAGGGAGAACCTGTTTGAAAAGACCAAAAAAAAAAAAAAAAAATAATAATAATAAAAACTCAAAAAACAGAACGTTAGAGGACTGGGCTTGGAGTTGGTGGCTGGGGCAGATCCCAGGTGGAGAAGAACAGGGATTTGGCGCTTCTGATCACCTACCTCACCTTGATTTGATTTTGCTCTTGTACCTTTGTTCCTTCCCTATTTAATCTTTTAGTTTGGATTTGTTTTGTATCTTCCCATTTAGCATCCTGCCCCACGGCTCTTGACCACACAACCTGACCTGGGTCTTCCGGTGATTTTTTTTTTTTTAATTTTTTTCTTTATTTTCTTCCGGTGATTTTTTTTAAAAACTTTTTTTTTAATTTTATTTATTTTTCATATGTGTATGAGTGTACTGTCTGCATGTAGGTTTGTGCACCCATGTCGTGCAATGCCGTGGAGGTCAGAAGAGAGTGTTGGATTCTCCTGGAACTGGAGTCAAAGACAGTTTTCAGCCGCCATGTGGGTGCTGGGGATTGAACCCGGGTCCTCCGCAAGAGCAGTTGGTGCTCTTAACCTCTAGGCCATCTCTCCAGCCCCTCTTCCGGTGATTTTTACCATGGCCATTAGACCTCTGAGGAGGGATTCTCTTAGTCAAGGGAGCTGTCAATCCTCAACACCATTTCTCAACTGTTAAGTAACTGGAGTGATCTTTATCCTTCCCTCTCCTCCAAAGGCAGTTAAGGTCACCAGCTCTGAGAAGGGTTTGAAGCAGGAGAGAGAGAAAATTTGGGCAGTTAGGAACTGGTCCCAATAAGACCCCCAACTGACTGGAGACCCTGACCTTCTGACCAAACTCTCATGAAGGCAGCTGTAAATGCTCCATGGATCAAAGCCCCTCCACTTAATGACTATTAGGTTATAAAGGGACGAACCCCCAGATAAAAAGGCACATGAGACTTAAGTCAGTCCAGGAACATAGTTTACTTCCATTGGAACTGCCAGGGTGGGCTACCTGTGGGCGCGTGGTGGAACAGCAGCGAGAGCAGGATGGTGACTGGGCCCATCCATTTGTAGCCATGGGGCAGGACCTCAGGTACAGGGGAAAGAGGTCAGAAGATTGACAACCTCTGGAGGAATGGACATCTGTGAGTCCCTTGGAATTCTGGGAAGTCCAGACCTAAGAATGACCTTTAGATAACTGTATTAGTTTATGACAGAGCTTTGGCACCAGTGAAATCGGTCATTCTGCACACTAGGAAAAGGCAAGTTCACCCTTTACTCCTTACCCCACTATTGTTTTCTTTGCTCTGTAATCATTTCAAAGGACACAGCTGGGCCAGTGAGATGGCTCAGTGAGGTGAAGGTGCTTGCTGCCATGCCTGATGACCTGAGTTCAAGCCCTTGGACTCACAAGCCGAAGGACTGAACTCCCACAAGCTTGAAAAAACATACTTACCTGGCAAGGGAGATACCATGATCACGAAGGTGGTTTTCCCAGGATGAGGCTTATCCATTGCACTCCGGATGTGCTCACTCCTGTGATTTTCCCAAAATGTGGGAAACTCAACTGCTTATACAGGATGAGAGTTTAGCTCCCAGCATCCAGGTAGGGCATCTCCTAATCTGTAACTGTAACTCCAGGGGATCCAGTGTCTCTAGGCTCTGTGGACACCTGCAAATTCCACTCATACACACACACACTACTTCAGGAGCTTTTCTTTTTTTTTTTTTTCCTTTTTTGTTTTGAGACAGGTTCTCACTATGTATCCCTGGATGACCTGGAGCTTACTATTAGATTCACAAGAGAGCTGCCTGATTCTGCCTCTTGAGCCCTGCGATTAAAAGCATGTATCTGGGGCTAGAGAGATGGCTCAGCAGTTAAGAACACTGGTGGTTATTGCAGAAGACCCAGGTTTATTTGTTTGTTTGTTTGTTTTTTCCGGTTCTTAGCTTCCGCCTTTAATGGCTGTGCTATCCCCACAAGACCCAGGTTTGAATCCCAGCACCCATATGGCAGCTAACAACTGTCTGTAACTCCAGTTTCAGGGACCCCAACATCCTCTTCTGTCCTCTGAGGGGTACATTTACATGCAGGGAATATACACATGCACATAAAATAGGGGCTGGAGAGATGGCTCAGTGGTTAAGAGTGCTGACTGCTCTTGCAGAGGACCCAGGTACAATTCCCAAAACCTACATGGAGGCTAAGAATCGTCTTTAAGCCGTGCATGGTGGCACACACCTTTAATCCTAGCACTCAGGAGGCAGAGGCAGATCTCTGTGAGTTCAAGGCCGGCCTGGTCTACATAGTGAGTTCCAGGCCAGCTGGGACTAAAGGGAGACCCTCTCTCAAAAAGTCTTAAAAAAAAAAAGCATGTATCTGGGTTGGGGTGGTGTCACACACCTTTAATCCCAGCACTCCAGAGGCAAAGGCAGGTGGATCTCTGTGAATTCAAGGCCAGCATGGTCCACACAGTGAATTCCAGGCCAGCTGGGGCTACAGGGAGACTGTCTCAAAAAGATAAATAAATAAGCAAACAAATACATAAATAAAATAAACAACAACAAAAAATGTACCTGGCTCTATTAGGTTATAAAAAAGCACAAAACCCCAATAAAAGGGACATGAGGCTTAGGTCACTCTAGGAACATGCTTTACTTCCATGTGGGACTGCCAGCATGAGCCACCTGCAGACACGTGGTGGGACCAGACAGCATGGCAGGGGGCGGGGGACGGGACGGGGACAGAGAGAGAGAGAGAGAGAGAGAGACAGACAGAGAGAGTTATGGCGGCTGGGGTACACCCTTTATACCCATGGAGCGGGGCCTCAGGTAAGTGGGAAGGGATCAGAGGATTGGCAGCTTCTGGAGAAAGTGGGCACCTGTGTGCCCCTTAGGATTCTGGGATGCCTGGACCTAACATTCCAGCCTTTTGCTTATAAGGAAATGGGCGCTGTTCTCTCTCTTCTGTATCTGCTTCAGAGCTCATCTGGGGTGAAGTCTTGGGGGAACAGCTGTCAGGCTGGAGGGTTAGAATCCGGTTTCCTATTTTGGCTGCTGTGGGTGCTCTGCCCCATGGGTTTGGTCCAGATCGATAGTGGCCATTACTTTTAGTGGACGTTTTCTCTGCAACTGAAAAGACAAGTTGGTTGAGTCTTATGAGTATACCAGTGCAGGGACTTCACAGTACCAACGGGGGCTACTGGGTGCGTTAGCAATTGGAGGATCCCTGTCTAGGGTCTGCAGAGGGAAAGAGGGCTTATACCCTGGTTTGAGAAATTGGAAAAAAGTTTAAGTACATGGTGCTCTAGAATGAGGGCCAGCTTTAATACACCGGGCTCCAGAATGAGAGCCATAACCATGAGAATATAAAAAGTGGTATTTTCTGGCATGGCACATTACATCTGTCATCTATCTCTAAGATATTTTCTAACCTGACACAGTAGATTCCTAACTTGACACAGTAGGTCTCTCACCTATCTCTCTGATAATAACCTATTTCATTTTCTCTTTTTTTAAAAAAATTTTTATTTATTTATTTCTGTACGTGTATGAATGTACTGTCTGCATGCAAGTTTGTGCACCCATGTCGTGCAGTGCCACGGAGGTCAGAAGAGGGTCTCGGATTCCCCTGGAACTGGAGTTCTCCTGGAATTGGAGTTTCAGACGGTTCTCGGCCGCCATGTGGGTGCTGGGGATCGAACCCGGGTCCTCTGTAAGAGCGGTCGGCGCTCTTAACCGCTAGGCCATCTCTCCAGCCCCGGAAAGACAAAGTTTTTTTGTTTTTTTTTTTATTTTTTTTTTATTTTTGTACGTGTATGAATGTACTGTCTGCATGCAAGTTTGTGCACCCATGTCGTGCAGTGCCACGGAGGTCAGAAGAGGGTCTCGGATTCCCCTGGAACTGGAGTTCTCCTGGAATTGGAGTTTCAGACGGTTCTCAGCCGCCATGTGGGTGCTGGGGATCGAACCTGGGTCCTCTGTAAGAGTGGTCGGCGCTCTTAACCGCTAGGCCATCTCTCCAGCCCTCATTTTCTCTTCTTTAGATTACAATTTCCTGTTGGGGTGTTTAAAACCTCACAGCTCAGATAAATGAAGTTTGTTTTGATGTTAAGGTCAGTTGAGGTTCTGGTCCTTAGGGGTTTACTCAGGCCTTGCACCTGGCTCTCTTCACCAGTTCCATCTATGTGAGGACAAAATCAGGCCTTGCTTGGCCACACCTTCCCTTTGAAGCCTGAGGACTCAGAGAGCTTCCTGCCTCTGCCTTCTGAGGGTAGGATCAAAGATATATGTCACCATACTCAGGTCCAAGAAGATAGTCTTAGAACAATGTTATTTGGGGGCTGGAGAGATGGCCTAGCGGTTAAGAGCACCGACTGCTCTTGCAGAGGACCCGGGTTCGATCCCCAGCACCCACATGGCGGCCGAGAACTGTCTGAAACTCCAATTCCAGGAGAACTCCAGTTTCAGGGGAATCCGACACCCTCTTCTGACCTCCGCGGCATTGCACGACATGGGTGCACAAACCTACATGCAGACAGTACACTCATACGCATACAAAAAAAAAAAAAAAAAAAAACAGAAAAAAAAAAGAACCCAAAAAAAAAAAAAAAAAAAAAAAAAAAAAAGACACATAGAAGAATGGTTATAACACACAGACAGGTTTGGACAGACACATGACCTAACTGTATCCATTAACTCTGGACAATGGGAAAAAATCCCCTTTTATCTGAAATTGTCCTTCATTGTCCAGGGCTGTGGATAATCATCACATTTACTAAGAATCACTTAGAGTTTAAGACATTTGCTTAGGTGGAAATAGACTGTATGCCCTACTGTGCTTTGCAGCACAGGCTGTTCTTGTACACCTGTGAAGGATGGTGGACTGGGTAGGCAGGAAAATCTGGTGGCTTGTGTATATTACCTGCTAATTTCATGAGAATAAATTTAGTTAGAAAAATCAAAAGATCCCAGCCAAGTGAAAGTTTACTGCCTGAGGGAAAAGCTGGATGCTAGTGAGACAGGGTGTAGTCTGCAGACCTTCTTAATCTCAGATATAGAGACTTCTCAAAAGATCCCAGCCAGTTTCAAGTTTATTGCCTGAGGCAAAAACTGGATGCAGGTTGGGCAGGGCGTGGTCAACACACCTTCTTAATCTCAGACACAGAGGCTTGTATCCTGAAGCAGACAAAAAATGGATTTCTGAAACAAAATGAGATTTATAAAGAAAAAAACAATGAAATGGAAAAATGCCAAAATCTGAAATAATCCCTTAAAGTTAGGCAAAAGTTTTGTAAACAAAATATAAAAAAACAAAAACAAAACACTGTTAAAAAGCCAAATGGTGGGCTGGAGAGATGGCCTAGCGGTTGAGAGCGCCGACCACTCTTGCAGAGGACCCGGGTTCGATCCCCAGCACCCACATGGCGGCTAAGAACCGTCTGTAACTCCAATTCCAGGAGAACTCCAATTCCAGGGGAATCCAACGCCCTCTTCTGACCTCCGTGGCATTGCACGACACGGGTGCACAAACCTGCATGCAGACAGTACATTGATACACATACAGAAATAAAAAATAATAAAAAAATAATAAAAAAGCCAAATGGTGTAAAAATCTCAAACAAAAGCCTGTAAAAATTAACTATCCATACAAAAGTAAAAAATGAAAACTGTATTTTGAAATGGATGAAAAACCAATAAAATCAAAACTTGGTTACTCTGTATAAAAATGTATTAATGCAATTCCAATTGACTTTGTATAATCCAATATAAAACTCAAAAACCAAAATTCTGAAAGGATCAGAATATGCTATTAAATAAATTGCAAGAGAATTAGAATATAGAAATAGAATATGCCATTAGTCGCTTTTTGCCATGCGGCATAACAGAGGGTGTGGTGGAAAGTGGAGAAAAACCGCATGGTGGGGATGGGGGGGGGTGCAATGGGGCAGAGGGGAAGGCACAGCAAAAGAAAGAAAAAAGCCTGATGGGGTCTGGAGAGATGGCCTAGCGGTTAAGAGCGCCGACTGCTCTTGCAGAGGACCGGGGTTCGATCCCCAGCACCCACATGGCGGCTAAGAACCGTCTGTAACTCCAATTCCAGGAGAACTCCAATTCCAGGAGAACTCCAGTTCCAGGGGAGTCCAACGCCCTTTTCTGACCTCCGCGGCATTGCACAACACGGGTGTACAAACCTGCATGCAGACAGTACATTCATACACATACAAAAATAAATAAAATTTAAAAAAGAAAAAAGCCTGGTGGAGCACATGGGGTGGGGGTCAGGGGCACGGGAGTAAAGCAGCGCGGAGCGGGAAGAACAGGTTAGGAAAACTCAGCCTGGAAAGTGGACCTGCTTGCCTGTGGGCTCAGCGTCCCAAGTCCACAGGGGAGGTCATTTATGGAATGGGACCCTAGAATCTGCAATTTTGGCGTCCCAAGAATTGCAGACAGGGTTCAGAGTGGCAGGCAATGGGAACCCAATGAGGTAGCCTGCAAGCCTCACTGGATTCAAATCGGTGGGGGTGGCTGAGAGGAGCGGAGAGAGGATAGAAAAACTACAAGGGGCAGAAGTGTGGGGAGAGAGAGAGAGAGAGAGAGAGAGAGAGAGAGAGAGAGAGAGAGAGAGAGAGAGAGAGAGAGAGAAGAGAGAAGAGAGAAGAGAGAGAGAGGAGAGAGTGGGGGAGAGCAGAGTGGTACCTCATCCTGAAGCCGGTTGTCTGGAGAAATACGCACCGCTGGCAGGTCCAGGGGGTCCAAAAGATGTTTGAAGGTCCGTTTCCGGGTGAGAGCTGGCGAGCACTCTGCCAGATTAAAACGCTGGTGAGCACTCCACCTGATCGAAACATCTCAAACCCGACTGAGTCCACGGCACCATAATATTAAGTATAAAAAGGCACGAAACCCCAATAAAAGGCACATGAGGCTTAGGTCACTCTAGGAACATGCTTTACTTCCATGTGGGACTGCCAGCACGAGCCGCCTGTAGACACGTGGTGGGACTGGGCAGCATGGCAGGGGGCGGGGGGGGGGGGGTGAGGACAGAGAGAGAGAGAGAGAGAGACACAGAGAGAGAGAGACAGAAAGAGTTATGGCGTCTGGTGTCCACCCTTTATACCCATGGGGCGAGGCCTCAGGTAAGTGGGAAAGGGTCAGAGGATTGGCAGCTTCTGGAGGAAGTGGGCACCTGTGTGCCCCTTAGGATTCTGGGAAGCCTGGACCTAACACAAGTCACATTCCTGAGGTCACAGACCGCCCACAACTAATATACATTTGTTTTGGATTTAGAAGATGGATGAGGAAATGAAGCCATGTTCTTGTTCCTCTGGCTGCTTTTGCTGATGTCGGCCACTAGAGATGGGCTTTCCTCCAGCAGCAGCCAGAGTTCAATCTCTGTGGCAGCAATAACAGCAGTACCACTGATGCCTAGGAACAGCTATGTGACTGCTGCTTCCTTGATCTAGTGTCAATGTCCCCTTATTCTCCTTTCCCACTTGTGGCAGAAGTGGTAACCCCTATTAGAGGATTGTGTCTTGGGGCTCTATGCTGGGAGCACTGGCATGGACTGGACTTTGAGTCCTACATTTTATTTCTGACATTTTCTGAGACAGGCCACTCAAGCTTTCTGGAGTACAGATTCTTCTTCACTGATATAATGGGGACATTAATATCTTTCAAAAGTTTGGAAGGTCAGATAAAGTGGTCCCTTTACGGGGCTGGAGAGATGGCCTAGCGGCTAAGAGCGCCGTCCGCTCTTACAGAGGACCCGGGTTCGATCCCCAGCACCCACATGGCGACCGAGAGCCGTCTGAAACTCCAATTCCAGGAGAACTCCAGTTCCAGGGGAATCCGACACCCTCTTCTGACCTCCGCGGCATTGCACGACACGGGTGCACAAACCTGCATGCAGACAGTACATTGATACACATACAGAAATAAATAACATTTAAAAAAAAAATTAAAAAAAAAAAGTGGTCCCTTTACTTGGTGGACAGTGGATACAGGTCTGCAGTGTTTGTTTTTTCCTCCTTCCTTAGGTCAGGAAGAAGCAGTTGGAGGATGTTTTCCTGAGATTGAGGCAGGTGTCAGGATTTTTAAGATCTGGGGTGAATGGGTAGGAGGAGAGGGGGCTGGGGGTTGCAGGTTGCTTTTCCCCTGTGGCAGGTCACTCTGATTAACCCTTGAGGAATTCTGTGCCCTAAGGGTTGGCAGGATAGAATGACAAATACATTGCTGGGTTAAAGCAAAAATCTACAGGGGACTTCAGTTTGGGGAACAGATGGATAGGCTACACCCCTTTGAAGCTTGGGCTGACCCAGTCTCCAGCTATTCTTCTTTTGCACACCCCTCTTCCTAATAGTCTCCCTAGCATCCCCAGGAGATGGACTGAATAGGAAGCAAAAGAAAAGATCAGGGCCTGAGCCCTCTGCTTTGCCTCATGTTGGGAGGGGCCTTAATGTGAAGGCAGCTGAAGTGGGGGCTTTGGCTGCAGTTGATAGAGAGAGGCAGGCCCTAGGGTCCTACCCTGTGGTTGGGGTCAATAAGAGGAGGAGAAAATGCATCCCTCTTCTCCGCAGGAAGCCTCCCTTCTCCACAGCTGGTGCCCAGAGGATCCTCCTCCCAGTCACAGTCCTTCCCTGCTGAGCTTGGAATGAGAAGAATCTGAACTACAAACAGACCTCCCAGCTGCACCCCCAGCTCTTCTCCACTCCCAGCTAGCTGGGAGACTACAGACTTTCTGGCAAGGCTGAGAAGGGGCCATGGTGGGGAGTCCGAGAGATAGGGTCTTGGGCTGGAGAGATGGCCTAGCGGTTAAGAGCACTGACTGCTCTTGCAGAGGACCTGGGTTCGATCCCCAGTACCCACATGGCGGCTGAGAACTGTCTTTGACTCCAGTTCCAGGGGAATCCAACACCCTCTCTGACCTCCGAGGCATTGCACGACACGACATGGGTGCACAAACCTACATGCAGACATTACATTCACATATGAAAATAAATAAAATTTAAAAAATAAAAATAAAAATAGGGTCTCATTCTGAAATACAGGCTGGCCTGTAGCTCACCATGTAGTCTAGGCTGGCCTGCAGCCCTTGGCAATCCTCCTGCCTCAGCTTTCCAGAGCCCTGAGATTACAGATGTATGCCACACTACTTCTGGCTTGAAATAAAGCATATTTTCCAAACCCCAAATCAGAACCAGCACAAGTAGACTTGCTAGAGCCATGGGATTAGGGGTAAAAAAATCAAGCCTGTACTGGGCGTGGTGGCGCATGCCTTTAATCCTAGCACTCCTAGCCTGGTCTACAGAGTAAACTCCAGGCCAACTAGGACTTAAAGGGAGACCTTGTCTCAAAAATCCCCCCCCCCAATCAATCCTGTTCTAGAATGATCCAGGCTGTGGTAGCTCCATCCCAGGAGCAGCAAACAATTATTCAAATACAACCTGGAAAGAAAGAACCTGGCCCAGCTCTGCCTCCCCTTGGCTTGGCCCTGTTCTCCCAGGGGTCTGCGCTCTCCTGGTGTTAACTGGCAGCATAACAGTCTGAGAACACCACATATGGGCTTGGAAGAGTCAGAAGAAAATGGAAAGGGGGTAGGGGCTGGAGAGATGGCCTAGCGGTTAAGAGCGCCGACCGCTCTTACAGAGGACCCGGGTTCGATCCCCAGCACCCACATCGCAGCCGAGAACTGTCTGAAACTCCAATTCCAGGAGAACTCCAGTTCCAGGGGAATCCGACACCCTCTTCTGACCTCCGCGGCATTGCACGACACGGGTGCACAGACATGCATGCAGACAGTACATTCATACACATATAGAAATAAATAAAATAAAAAAAAATTAAAAAAAAAAAAAAAAGAAAATGGAAAGGGGTCTCTAACAGGACAGATGGCACAGAGCCAGAGGGCCACTCCTGCCTTCCACACTTTGTCAGACGCTGGCATCTTGCTCACAATCTGTCTAGCCTCTCTACCCCACCCGAACTACGTGAGGCTTTGGTGTGAGTTAACCAGGGTTGTAAAATGCCCAGGGATGCCCAGGCAGTGTACAAGGAGGAACCATGGGGAGGGGACCAGGGAACAGGGGAAGAGAGGCTTCCAGAAAGGAACTAGAAGCTGCCTGAGGCAAGATGACCTTTTGCCCTGGGCAGCTCTCTCCAGCTTGTATAACACAGCTCCTGCCAAGGAGGGCATAGAAAGGCACAGAGCCCACAGTGGGCAGGGGAGCATGTTGAAAAGGCAGCTTAAGGGCTTCCTGCTGGGCGAGATGGATTAGGAGCTTGTGGGGAGTGAGTCCAGCAGTGAGAAAGGCACTGGCCCGATGCCAGGGCCTCTTGGCCAAAGACACCATGGGACCAGGAATCCCTGGATGTCTGGCAGGCAGGAGGCCAGCGTCCTCCACCTGGCTGAGGGGACCCAGCCAGAATGACACATGGGGATGAAGATCTAGATCCTAGAGCCCCCCCAGAATACAGGAGGAAAGGAAAGGAGGAGACCTGCTTACACGAACTAGTAGACATCCAGCAGGAAAAGAAATTACTTCCCCTACAGCTTCATCCCTGTCTCCCTGGTCCCTTGTACCGTCTTGGTCCTTTGGGGATGACTTCACTCCTGGACGCCATCTCTCTAGTCTGTGACGTGGGATCTCTGAGGCCACACACTGGGAATGGGGTATTAGAATCTCGAATCCATTCTCTCACCAGTTAAGTATGGGGAGGAAAAAGAACTCTATTTATTAGATTGTGTAATTGTTAAGAGATGACATATGCCTTCTGGAAACTATAAAGTGCTGTACAAATGTGAGGTGCCAAGAAATCATCTGTGCAGTGCATGTGGGCATTCTTTCAATGAGCATTCTGCGGGAAAGGAGGCAAGCACTGGGAATCGGTGATTCCATGCGGCCTCTCTCTCTCTCTATGTGTGTGTGTGTGTGTGTGTGTGTGTGTGTGTATTAAAGATAGGGTCTTACTATATAGTCCTGGTTGGCCCGGGACTCACTATGTACACAAGGCTGGCCTTAAACTCACTAAAATCCATCTGCCGCTGCCTCCTGATTGGGATTAAAACCATGTATCACCAGGCCCAGCCTACAAGGATCTATCTTTACAAGTGCTAGAAAAAAGGGTGCATAAATGTTGGATCTATGCAAGTGTAAACCACAGATAAAAGACACACCAGGCTTAAGGTCACTCCGGGACATATTTACTTCAGAAATGGTCAGGGCTGTCCATTGATGGAAACATGGCTGCCAGCCCCTGGGATGGCTGGTCAAGCCCTTTTAAATATCTTGGGCAGGGCCTCTGGTAAAGGGAAGTGGGGTTACTGACAGCTTCTGGAGAAAAGGACACATCTGTGTGTCCCTTGTGTTAGGTCTGGGTTACCCAGAATTCCAAGGGACACACAGATGTCCACTTCCTCCAGAGGCTGTCAATCTTCTGACCTCTTCCCCTGTACCTGAGGTCTGGCCCTGGGGCAATAAAGGGGTGTGCGTCAATCGCCATCTTGCTGTTGTTACCCCACCATGTGCCAACAGGTAGTCAGTCCTGGCAATTTCCTGAAGTAAATTATATTCCCAGAGTGACTAAGCCTCATGGGTCTTTTTTTTTTTTTTGGTCTTTTCGAGACAGGGTCGCCCTGTAGCCCCAGCTGTCCTGGAACTCCCTCTGTAGACCAGGCTGGCCTTGAACTCACAAAAATCCACCTGCCTCTGCCTCCCAAGTGCTAGGATTAAAGGCATGCACCACCATGCCCAGCGGGGTCTTTCTTTTATTGGAGGTTTGCACCGTTATAATCTAACACCTTGGAATCTTGGGAAAGCCAGACCTAACCACAAGGATCTCTCTATGTAGCCCAGAATGGCTTGAAACTCACCATGCTTCTGCTTCATTCAGCCTCCCAAGTGCTGAGATTACAGGCATGCACCAGCACACCCAGCTCTGTATTTCCAAGGATTTTTCAGTATGGTGTCATCTCCATTTTGCAGATGAGAAAACTGAGAATCAACAGGCTGTATCCGAGCCTACAGAAGCTCATAAAATGAGAATCTGAATTACTCTCAGCTCTTTGGTTTTGTCGTTTTGTCTTGTGCATTGGCTATCCTAGAATTCACAGAGATACACCCACCTTTGCCAAAGGCAGCACCACTATGCCAGGCTGGCTCTCATTCGAAAGCTGGGCGTGGTGGCGCACGCCTTTAATCCTAGCACTTGGGAGGCAGAGGCAGGTGGATTTCTGTGAGTTCAAGGCCAGCCTGGTCTACAGAGTGAGTTCCAGGACAGCTGGGATTTACAGGGAGACCCTGTCTCAAAAAACAAAACAAAAAAAAGAAAAGAAAAGAAAAGAAAAAAAGTGCATTCGGGGTTGGAGAGATGGCTCAGTGGTTAAGAGTGCTCACTGCTTGGGCAGAGGACCCGGGTTCTATTCCCAGCACCCACATGGTGACTAAGAACCTTCTTTAATCTGGGCGTGGTGGGGCACACCTTTGTTGTTTTGTTTTTTTTTATTTTAATTTAATTTAATTTATTTATTTATGTGTATGAGTGTACTGTCTGCATGTAGATTTGTGCACCCCTGTTGTGCAATGCCGCGGAGGTCAGAAGAGGGTGTCGATTCCCCTGGAACTGGAGTTCTCCTGGAATTGGAGTTACAGATGGTTCTTAGCCACCATGTGGGTGCTGGGGATCGAACCCGGGTCCTCTGCAAGAGCAGTCGGTGCTCTTAACCGCTAGGCCATCTCATCTCTCCAGCCTGGGCACACCTTTGATCCCAGCACTCGGGAGGCAGAAGCAGGCAGATCTCTGTGAGTTCAAGGCCAGGCTGGTCTACAGAGTGAGTTCCAGACCAGCTGGGGCTATAGGGAGACCCTGTCTCAAAAAAAAAAAAAAAATTAGCCAGGCATGGTGGCACATGCCTGGCAGATGTATGTGAGTTCAAGGTCAGCCTGGTTTACATTGTGAGCTCCAAGGTAGCTGAGACTAAAAGGGAAACCTTGTCTCAAAAAGATTTAAAAAAAAATTTAATAAATAAAAATAAATAAATAAATAAAAGTGCATGCATGGCACGGGATTCTTAAGAAAATTGGGGCAAGAGAATCGCAGGGTTACTTAGGGAGCTCCTACTTCAATCATCAATCATATTAAACACTTTGTGGGGCTGGAGAGATAACCTAGTGGTTAAGAGCACCAACTGGCCGGGCGTGGTGGCGCACGCCTTTAATCCTAGCACTCGGGAGGCAGAGGCAGGCGGATCTTTGTGAGTTCAAGGCCAGCCTGGTCTACAGAGTGAGTTCCAGGACAGCTGGGGCTACAGGGAGACCCTGTCTCGAAAAGACCAAAAAAAAAAAAAAGAGCACCAACTGCTCTTGCAGAGGACCCGGGTTCGACCCCCAGCACCCGCATGGCGGCCGAGAACCGTCTGTGACTCCAATTCCAGGAGAACTCCAGTTCCAGGGGAATCCTAGACCCCTCTTCTGACCTCCGCGGCATTGCACGAACCTACATGCAGACAGTACATTCATACACATACAAAAATAAATTTTAAAAAATTAAACACTTTGTGGTCCCAAGGGTTGGAAGCATAGGTCTTATGGGCATTATTTTGAGATGGAGTCTAATTTACCCAGGCAAGCCTGTAATTTTTGAGTTCAAGTGATTCTCTTGCCTTGCTCTTCCTAGTATCTGGGACTATGGGTGTGTGTCCCTATGTTTAGAGCAAAGGAAGTTGTGTTTTCTTCTTGGCTCTCTGGAAGGTCTTTGGAAGCAGGCTTAAATCCTCAAGTCCCCACCCCACCTCACAGGACAAACCGGGAGTTACACAGTGGATAAGAAAAGTCTCAGATGACCACTGGGTACATCCTCTGGGGAAAGGGGGCTTCAATGATGGGTACTCCAACCTCAGGGTTGGATCCGGGCTGGATCCCTGGATCAGCGCTGCCCTGTCTCCCAACTCACTGGGCCAGCCCCTTTCTTTGTGCTCAGTTTTTTCCCACAGCCGGGCAAGGGGGGTGCTGGGATCCCAGGCCCACCCCCTCCTGCTGGGCAGCACCCCATCAGCGCCCACATAAAAAGCTTGAGAGGGGACACGAAGGGGGCGTTCTCACTCGGAGGAGGCCTAGGTACCCTTCTCCCTTTCTGGGGAACAAGGAATTTGCCAAAAGCTTGGGCCCCCTTCCCCAGCCCCTGGCCCCAGCCTGGGCTCCCCCAGACAAAAAGCTGCTTTACATGAGAAGAGCCGGCTGGCCTGGCCTTACCCGGGCACTCAAAGAGGCTGTAGCCCCTGACAGCCGGGGCTGCCCCTTCCCCCACACCGAGGCCTCGTTTAGTTGCAATTAGCAATTCTTTGCATACTCCCCGAGAGGCTGCTGGGGACGTCGGTCCCCATCCCCTAAGCCCAACCTTCCACCTTCCAGAGCCTGCCTGCTCCTGCTTTCCTCCTTACCGCTCTCCCATCCCTCAACTCATCAAATTTTTTGGGGGGTGGGTAGGAGACTTCCTAGGAGTTCTCCAAAGAAGGAGGTACCCAGAGGGGTCGAACCTAGAGCGCGGAGAGTTGGGAATGGGGGAAAAGGAGAGAAGCTGGGGTTGCTTTAAGGGATCGAAAGGTGAGCTGGTGGGTAGGCGCGCAGGGCAGGGATGGCGCGGAGCTGGCGGGTCTAGGAGAAAGTCGAAGTCTCAGTTCTGGCAGCCTGACCACAGAAGCGCCGATCTCTTTTCATTTCTAGGGGTTTCCTTGCAGGACACAGGGTTAAAGACCTAGAGTCCTCCCAGGGACCAGCCAGGGAATGGTTGGGTGGGTCCGGTTTGGAGAGTGAAAAGAAGATACCAGGCATGGTGGCACACTCCTTTAATCCCAGCACTCGGGAAGCAGAGGCAGGTGGATCTCTGTGAGCTCAAGGCCAGCCTGCTCTACATAGCGAGCTCCAGGCCAGCTGGGACTAAAGGGAGACCCTGTCTCAAAAATACAAAAAAAAAAAGAAAGAAAGAAAGAAAGAAAAAGAAAAGAAAAGGAGAAGATGGCTTCCCAGTGTCCGATCTAGGCTCACCCAAATCCAAAAGGTGGGAGAGAGGGAGACGGACAGTCTCTCTATATGGGTCCCCAAACCCTTGACCCACACCACTTTCAAGGTCTCCCTTCTTTCCAAGTCTCTGATGGGTTTTTATTTTTCCACTAGTGGGAGCCCTTGGTCCGATGGGAACTCTGCTTGCCAGGAGGAGGGTGCCTATAACCACAGGGCTTTCTTTTCCTCCACAGACAGAGATGGAGTGCCCTGCTAGGAGAGGAGAACTTATTCTCTGAGGAAATTCTCTTCGGGCCTTTAAGAGCCTTGTGGGGAGTGGAACAAGAAACACAACACTGCGATCTAGCTGGCAACAAAGGGGTGTGACATGGCCTTGCCTCCCTGAGGGCATCTCAGCCCCCAGTACAGCTTGTGGGAGGAGCCAGGGGTTGGGATGGTGGCAAGAAGCATCTTCCGAAGAGATTCTTAGGATTTATAACAGGAATGAGGGCAGAGCTGACTTTGAGGCACAGCTGGGAGTCCATGAGGAGCTGAGCCTGGCCATTTGGGGTGGTCTTCTCATTTGAATTATTGGTTTTCCCCTCCCCAAGAAAGTAGGCAGGTATTGCCTAGGATCAGGAAACATTTAAAAAACAATAAATAGGGGCTGGAGAGATGGCCTAGCGGTTAAGAGCGCCGACCGCTCTTACAGAGGACCCGGGTTCGATCCCCAGCACCCACATGGCGGCCAAGAACCGTCCGAAACTCCAACTCCAGGAGAACTCCAGCTCCAGGGGAATCCGAGACCCTCTTCTGACCTCCGCGGCATTGCACGACACGGGTGCACAGACTTGCATGCAGACAGTACATTCATATACATACAGAAATAAATAAAATTAATAAAAATAATTTTAAAAAAAACAATAAATAAATGAAAATAAACTGTGGCTCCTTTTGGAAGGGAATATTTATTTATTTATTGTGTATGACCAGGCTGGCCTTGATCTCCATGGTCGTTAGCCACCACGTTGGTGCCGGGAATCAAACCTGGGTCCTTTGCAAGAGTAGTTGTTAGATTATAACGGCGCAAACCCCAGATAGATGGGCACATAGCCGGGTGCAGTGGCACACACCTTTAATCCTAGCACTTGGGAGGCAGAGGCAGGTGGATCTTTATGAGTTCAAGACCAGCCTGATCTACATAGTGAGTTCTAGGACAGCTGGAGCTACAGGGAGACCCTGTCTCAAAAAGACCAAAAAAAAAAAAAAAAAAAAAAGAAAGACAGGCACATGAGGCTTAGTCACTCCTGGAACATATTTACTTCAGAAATTGCCTGTTGGTGCATGGTGGGGTAGCCAGCAAGATGGCGACTGAGGCACGCCCCTTTATAGCCACAGGGCTGGACCTCAGGAAAAGGGGAAGAAGTCATCAGATTGACAACCTCTGGAGGAAGTGGACATCTGTGTGTCCCTTGGAATTCTGGGAAACCCAGACCTAAGAGTAGTCAGTGTTCTTAACCCCTGAACCACCTCTCCAGGATCCAAGATTTATGTGCGCGTGTGGTGTGTGTGTGTGTGTGTGTGTGTGTGTGTGTGTGTGTGTGTGCAGATGCCCCTGGAAACTAGAGGAGGGTATTTGATCCCCTGGAGCTGAAGTTACACAAGCAGTTGTGAGCCTGGGAATGTGTTCTCTGGAAGAGTAGCAAGTGCTCCTAACCACTATGTGCTCTTTGTTGTTTGTTTTGCTTTGAGAGAGGGTCTTTCTATGTAGACCCGGCTGCCCTGAAACTCAAAATCCTTCTGCTTCCATCCTTAAAGGGCTGGGCTTACAGGTATGCTCTAATGTGCCTAGTTGAAATCTGGCTGATTTTGCCAACCTCTGACAAGCTCTCAAAACTCACAGCCCTGGGACTGAAGAGATGGCTCAGTGGTTAAGAGCCGCTGTTGCTCTTGCAGAAGCCCCAGGGTTCACTTCCCAGCACCCCACATGTTGACTCCCAACCTTCTGTAACTCCCGTTCCGGGGGACTCAACTCCTTCTTCTGTGGGCACAAGGCCCACACCTGGTGCACATATATACATCCAGGGAAAACATTCTTTCACATAAAATAAAAGTAAGTAAATCTTGCGGGGCATGGTGGCGCACGCCTTTAACCCTAGCACTTGGGAGGCAGAGGCAGGCAGATCTCTGTGAGTTCAAGGCCAGCCTGGTCTACATAGTGAGTTCCAGGACAGCTGGGGCTACAGGGAGACCCTGTCTCGAAAAGACAGAAAAAAAAAAAAAAGTAAGTAAATCTTAAAATAAATAAATGCCAGGTGTGGTGGCTCGTTCCTTTAATGCCAGAACACGGGAGGGGAGGCAGAGACAGGTGGATCTCTGTGAGTTCAAGGCCAGCCTGGTCTATATAGTGAGTTCCAGGCAAGCTGCGGCTAAAGGGAAACCCTGTCTCAAAAAGACCAATAAACAAACAAACTATTAAAACAACAAAACCTCCCAGTCTTGGTATCTACCTGGTCTTATAGATCAGAACCAGGGAAAAAACTTCAGCACTCTCAGAGAAAGGGTGTATGAGGTCCCAGAAATTCCTCAGGGTTCTTTCCTGTGGGGTTTAATTTACCCTTTACCTTCAGAAATCCCCAAGCTGTGCGTGGGAAAAGGGCTGCATCAATGGAAGGAGGCACGTGAGCTGGCACGCCCAGGTGAGGGTGGAAGAAGTAGGAAGTCCTAGCCTGGGGTGAGGTGCAGCCTCAGTTCCTTCCTCTAGAATCTGCCCCCAAGAGTTACCAGGCCTAGATGCCAGAACCTCAGAAGGTTGCAAGTGGGCTGGACGTTTGGGGCCCTAACACTTGTGAAGAAGATTCTATGGCCACCTAACTCCCCTGGAAGGAAGGCATTTAATGGGGAGAAGGGGGTGTCAAGTGCTGGGAGCAGCCTGAGGCAAAGGCAGGAAATGCTCTGGGAGAGCTGTCTTCCCACTGGGGGCTGCTCTGAGAAGAGAGGTTTGCGCACAGCACTTCCCCCTTCTGTCCAGAACCTGAGAAAGGGAAACCCCGTAGAGCCCCGTGGCTGGCCCTGTCTCTCACTCACCCCTCTTGCCTGAGCTAGCATGGCCCCAGCCCATCCCTTCTCCACCTGAGGAGTCTGGAACTACATGTTTTCAGGAGCCCCTTCTGTGGCCCTCAGTCACGGCCCCAGCCACAGTCTGAGGTCTGTGCAGGGCTCACCAGGTGCCCTGGCTTCCTCTGCCTTCACCTCCTCTTTCCTGCTTTGCCTTCCCACTGCGCTCACTCTTCTCCCCAGAGCCATATTTGGTGGCCCTTTGGAACTCCCTGGACCCTGCCACACCAACAGTTCCCCTCCCCCCTGGAGTTCTCCACAGACCACACTCCCTGCTCTTAGAACTACAGCTGACCAGGCCCCAACCCTCCCAATCCTCTTATCCAGATTCCACATCGAAGCATTCAACCAGCCATGGGTTGAAAATATTATGAAAAAAAAAGCATTAAAGTATTAATAAAAAAAGTATTAAGCATTGTACTGACTTTTTTCCTTGTAATGATTCCATAGCACATACACAGCTTTAGGGACAGTAGGTTTCCAGGACGGTGTGCATGTACAACCATTTTCTTTTTTTTGTTTTTTTCGAGACAGGGTCTCCTTGTATCCTCAGCTGTCCTGGAACTCTCTCTGTAGACCAGGCTGGCCTTGAACTCTCAAAGATCCACCTGCCTCTGCCTCCCAAGTGCTAGGATTAAAGGTGTGCACCACCACGCCTGACTATGCACCATTTTCTATAAAGGATTTCCCTGCCTGAGTGATTTTGGTACCCACAAAGTTCTAAGATAACAAGAGATGCCCATATTTGAATTATCCTGTATGTGTTTGCTCCCTGAGTAACTCTGACTCATAGAAAAAGAATGTGAGTCACCCATGACATTTAAGCTATTCTAGTAGTCATGTTTTTTTTTAGTTCAAAAATTTAAAACAAGTGAAATTAATCCCAATATTACCTTATTTAATGTAATGATGTAAATTACTTCCACATTTAATCATCATAAAAATAATACTATATTTGCTTTTTTTTTTCCACTCAAAGTAAGCCTTTGGAATTTGGTATTTTGGACTTACAATGCACCTCAATTCGGGTTAGTTCTGTGCTCATTAGTCATATGTGACAAGTGGTTAAGATACTGGACAGTAAATAGTTCTAAAATAAAATCCAGATAATACCTCATGCAGAGAAATTTGTTGGGGGTGGACTGGAGAGATGGTGTAGCAGTTAAGAGCACTGGCTGCTCCCACAGAGGTCCCAGGTTCTGGTCCCAACTTCTTCTACATGGAATGGTTCATGATGGATATGTTATGTGGCACACATACACACACAAAATAAATAAAAAATATGTCTTAGCTGGGTGTGGCGGCCCACACCTCTAATCCCAGCACTAGAGAAGCTGAGGCAAATTCCAGGCCACTCGGTGCTACACTGTGAGATTCTGTCTCAAAACAAAAACAGAAGCAAAGAAATTAAAAAAAAAAAATTGTTCATTGAAAGCCTGGGGATGTGACTCAGTGATAGACTGTGTGCCTACTATGCAAAATCCCTGGGTTCAATTCCTAAAGTCACTGAAAAAAATGTCCAGTTATTGAAGAGCTTGGGATATAGCTCAGTGGTAGAGGACTCACCTAGCTGATGCCAGTTCCTGGGTTTGGTTCCCAGCATTCCCAATAGCTGGAATCAGTCAGCCAGCGAGATGGCTTAGCAAGTAAAAATGCTTGCCACCAAGTCTGACAACCTGAGTTCGATCCCTGGAACTCAAGTAAAAGTGGAAACAGAGACTGGACTCCACAAAGTTGTTCTCTTGGTGCATATATCATGCACAATAATAATAATAATAATAATAATAATAAATATTTTTTAAAGCCGGGCTTGGTGGTGCATGCCTTTAATCCTAGCACTTGGGAGGCAGAGGCAGGTAGATCTTTGTGAGTTTAAGGCCAGCCTGGTCTACAGAGTGAGTTCTGGGACAGCTGGGGCTACAGGGAGACCCTGTCTCGAAAAGACCAACATATATATATATATATAATAAAAAATAAGAAACAGATGTTTGTGAGGCACATCCTTTTGANTTTTTTTAAAGTAACAATTGCCGGATGTAGTGGTGAATGCCTTTAATCCTAGCACTAGGGAGGCAAAGGCAGGTGAATCTCTGTGAGTTCAAGGCCAGCCTGGTCTACATAGGGAGTTCTAGGACAGCTGGGGCTAGAGGGAGACCCTGTCTCTAAATAAATAAATGTAATAAAATTTTTTAATTTTAAAAGATGCTTGGGCTTAAATAGTGGCTCAATCCTTACACATGTCCTTTTAACCCCTTGTGCTCTGTCTCAGCAGTTAAATGGGTTGAACAACTTTCAGTTATTAAGAGGATAATGTAAAAAAAAAAAAAGAGGATAATGTAAAATGCTCAAATACTGTTTGGCACACAGTAGGAACTCAATAAAGCTTAACTGTGTTCCTCTCTGCCTGTTGGTCCCAAACCAGTATTTACTGAAGGACTGCATGGAAGAAGATTCCCTTCCAGCAGATTGAGGAAAGAGTGGGCGGGATAGGGAGTGAATTTTGTTTGGAAGAGCTGGACCGGGATGAAGGCGGCTGCGGGTGGCCAGAAGTTGCTGCCATGGAATTTGGAAACTGTAAGAGAGGAGCCTAAGACCAGATGATTCACTGCTGGATGCAGCTTCTAGGGTTCAAAGATGAATGTTTAGAGGGCTAGGAACCTCAGGAAACACTTCACAGAGCAGGCTGAGGTGATGCTCCCACACCAAGTCGCGCGAGTGCCGTGGGGTTTGCGGTTTGCGGTGTGCGGTGAAAAGGCGGTTAGACAAAGAGTCTTAAGGAAGCGCAGCCTAAATGTTTTGGTGGGTACCAGCCCTTCCTCTCAGGAAGGGCGGAGAATTGCATTTTGAGGCCACAGCGCCCTCTGCTGGACTGAGGGCCTACAGGGCAGCGCGAGAGTGAGGGGTGATTTGGGAAGATGAGCTGAAGATTTTTTTTTTGGTCTTTTTTTGAGACAGGGTCTCCCTGTAGTCCCAGCTGTCCTGGAACTCACTCTGTAGACCAGGCTGGCCTTGAACTCACAAAGATCCGCTTGCCTCTCCCTCCCAAGTGCTAGGATTAAAGGCGCGCGCCACCACGCCCAGCAAGCTGAAGATTTTTGTGATAGGTTTTGGAAGATGGTGCACTGGGGATGGATAAGGAACCTGGAATGCGGTGAGGAACAGCCAGCCAGGCATGGGGGTGTACCCCTGTAATCCCAGTAGTTGGAAGGTGGAGGCAGGATGGCTACGTTTTGTGTGCAAGGCCAGCCTGAGCTACATGAAAAAAAAAGTATGCAGAATAAACAACTCCTGAAAGCTGGTCACCAATTATTATTATTATTATTGGTCTTTTTAAATTTTTATTTTATTTATGTATATGAATGTACTGTCTGCAGGTTTGTGCACCTGGGTCATGCAATGCCGCAGAGGTCAGAAGAGGGCGTTGGATTCCCCTGGAACTGGAGTTCTCCTGGAATTTGAGTTTCAGATGGTTCTCAGCCGCCATGTGGGTGCTGGGGATCGAACCTAGGTCCTCTGCAAGAGCAGTTGGCGCTCTTAACTGCTAGGCCATCTCTCCAGCCCCTATTATTGGTCTTTTTAAGACAGGGTCTCCCTTTAGTCCCAGCTGGCCTGGAACTCTCTGTGTAGACCAGGCTGGCCTTGAAATCACAGAGATCCACCTGCCTCTGCCTCCCAAGTCCTGAGACTAAAGGCGTGCCCCACCATACAGGGCACCAATTGTTTGTTTTTAAATTATCCACATTTATTTACACCAACTGTGGATAATACTCATCTCATAATCCTTTGGAGTTATAGGGCTGCAGGTTTAAAACAGCAATAACAGCAGCTGAAATGTATATAGCTGTTCTAGGCCCCATGTACTATTCATTATTTTACACCCCAGGAAGCTGAGACACAGATTTAAGTTACTTGCCTAATATCACACAAATAGCAGAGCCAAAATGAAGTGACCAATGTGCACTGAACCAGCCAAAAAACTACAATTTCTTTTGTTTGTTCATTTGTTTTGAGATAAGTTCTCACTAAGAAGCCCTAGCTGGCCTGGAACTCATTTTGTAGACCAGGCTGGCCTTGAATTCACAGAGATCTGCCTGTCTCTGTCTCCCAAGTTCTAGGACTAAAGATGTCTACCACCATGCCCGGCATGACTTCCCATTTTTTTAAAATATTCAGGACTGGGCCATCAAGATATCTCAGCAGGTAAAACACCTGCTGCAAAAGCCTGATGACCTGAGTTTCATCCCTGGATCTCAAGGTAAAAGGAAAGAACTGACTCCAGAAAGTTACCTCTAACCTAGACATTTCACACAGTAGCACATGGATACCCACACTCACACATAATTCATACACATACAACAGTGATAAATTAAAAATGTTTAATGTTTTGCTGATCAGAGTCCAAAACAACATCTCCAGAGAAAGTAGACTGATTTGCTTCTCGCCCACTTGTGCCCCTTACCTAAAGCCTAGGGAACAATCTGCGGAAGAGGGGGTGTGGTAGAATGTAAGGGCTGCAATTGGGGTGAATTGTGAGACTACAGCAATATAGACTGGACACTTATTTGATCAGCATGATTATACATACAAGCCTCTCCAGCTGGATGGTGGGAGCTTTGGGCTGTGTGGGTTTGGGCATAGCTGCTTGCAAATTGGTTTTATATGAAGGATGCTTGTATTCATTACTTATTACCTTTTGTTTAAAAAAATCAAATAAATAAAAAAAGAAAAAATGTTTAATATTTTAACTTTACATGTATGAGTGTATTACCTCCATGTATGTAATTGCACCTGTGTTGTGAAATGCCCAAGGTCAGAAGAGGGTGTCAGATCCCCTTGGAACTGGAATTACGGATGTTGTTAGCCACCATCTGGGTGCTGAGAACCAAACCTGGGTCCTCTGCAAGAATAGCCAGTGCTCTTAACCACTGAGCCATCTCTCAGCCCAATTTTTTTCTTATTTATTAGTAAATTTTCAATGCATTTTTATTTATTTGAGGGGGGCATGTGTGTGCCGTGGTGCACTAGTGGAGGTCAGAGAATAAACTGTAAGAGTTGGCTCTGTTCTTCCACCATGTGGGTCCCAGGATTAAGGTGGTGAGGCTTGACAGCCAGAGCTTTCCTCCCAGAGCCATCATTCGGGGCCCACTCTCTTTCCTTAATAGGAGCTGGGATGTAGCTCCATTGTTAGATGGCTTGCTTGCTTGCTTGCTTGCATGAAGCCCTGGGCTTGGTTCACAGCACTGCATCCTTACACTGGGGCCATGTAGCCTGCATCTGTAAGTAAGTAGAGCCAAAAAGATCAAAAGTTCACAATCATCCCTGGCAATGCCGTTCTCAGCCAGCCTGAAATACATGTTTAAAAACAACAGCAACAACAGGGGAAACAAGCTGGGCTGCCCTTAGAATGCTCAGAGGACACAGCAGAGGAGAGGTCAGCAAGAGGAAGCCAGAGAAGGGGTGGACTGTTGTGGAAAACTGTCTTCCTGTCATGGCCTGGCCCTGGCACTCTTTTTTTTTTTTTTTTTTTTTTT